>JACJUY010003783.1:29051-54702 GCA_014220935.1 Platorchestia sp. MABIK | reverse complement strand
CTCGTCATAAATAGGCAGCATTATTACTTTTTAGGCCAGTATGTGATAAACTGCCTTAGTCCCTAAATGTGCAAGATATAGATTATTTTGCACGGGACTCTGGTAAGGAGCAAGGCTGGATTTGCGACAACATTCTTGAAACATTTCCTAACACGTTAACTGCGTATTAGTACATGCGAGTATCTGCATCAGTGGGTAAATTGCTTATCTGCATACCAGTATTTATGAATAGTATTTCAAATACTTCAGTACCTCTATTTCAATTAGACTATAGAGTTCAAGTTAAAATGTTATCGTGTGATTGAATTTCTCTCGCCTCTTTGGAGGGATTAAAATGTAATCAAGCAGGAAAGACGGTTTTTCGATTCTGCTACTTTCAACCTAACCAAACCGACTGTAGCAACTGCGTAAACGCAGTTAACGTCTTAAAATAAAGCTTCTATGATCTATGTTTGCTGATTTTTCTATTTGTGCACCCTCTTATTTAACTTGTGTAAGCTCTTTAGGTCGAAAATTGTATTTTTGACTGTATTTAACTATAAAACTGTATTTGAATGTAAATCTGTATTTTTTCATGATTTTACATGAAAGCAAAATAGAATTAATCATTTCCTGAAATGCATACCTCAAAAAAACAAGACAAATTCGATTGTACTTTTTTTCTTTATACTGCTGTATTTCAATTTACTATAAAACAATTTATGAACTCGTAAGTCACACAAGTGAAACACGTCAGTTGCAGTTCCAGTCTTTGCGTACGTGTCTTGACGGAGCAATTCTTCTTTCTTCTTTGCTGTAGATGCTGTCGATATTTCAGTAGTCGTACACTATTACTACATTTATTGCAATTTCATTTGTCTGCTGGTTCTGTTGTTAATGTTCCTGTTAATTTCGCGTTTATTGTCATCGCTATTTTTTGTTTGTTTGTTTGTTTTTCTGTCGCACCTAATCAAGTTGATGTTGCTTTTGGTGTCGGTATTTGGTGTTAGGTGCTGTTATTAATTCCATCGCACCTGCCGCTGCAGCTGGGCATGGCTCGAGTAACACCTTCACCTGCTGTTACAACTCATACTCAAAGATCCTCTTGTGGCGTCCTGTACAGAAAATGCAGGAAATTCTTTACAATAATGAAAATAGAAAATGAAAATAATAGAACTGCAATAAGACATGAAAGGTACAAAATTTTGATTGAAAAAGTCCGACAAATTAAAATTACACTACGGCGTTTGGTAATTGGTTCGATTCAAAATAGCTATCATTCTGAAATATAAGTTTGAAAATTAGCCGAGATGAAATACTCGTACAATTGCGTGTTTCGAAGTACGTTCACGCCTATCTTTACTTATGCGAGCGTATGTAATGAAACTGTACATTAATTTTCAATCATTGGATACGCTTACGCAGAAATAAGATAAGAAAGCTATATTATTGTGACGTTTGAGTATAAAATTTGCTTCAAAAATAAGTGTCCAGAGAGAACGTAAAATAAAAAAAAACATTGTTGAATGAGAAATAAAATAATAAAACTGCGTTCAAATAGTAAAATAAAAACAGTGAAAGTAAGCAGCGCTGATTTTCACTAGCAATGAATGTCATTTTAAGCCATGGTGTAAATTGTTGCATGAAGGTAATTTTTGAGACATTTGTATATAGTGACAAACTAATATTATGAGATCTTTTAATATTATACAAACTAATATTTTCATAATATGAATATTACGGCCAACTATATTTTGAAACCTAATAATATTATGGAAAACTAATATTTTGAGAATTTGTATATTATAGCTAACTAAATTATGAAACATTTTAATATTATGGCAAAATAGCATTTTGAAACCTTTGAATACTATGGCAAACTAATTCACATATGGCTAGTTTTATAGATGCTATCCTTCAAACATCGCAAATAAAAGGAAAAAATCTCCAAAAAGCTGGAAAGAAGAGCTACATGCAAAAAATAATAAAAAAAGCCAAATATATAAAATAAATCAAACGAAGAAAATTAAAGTGGCTATAATTGAAAACAACCTGAACAGTTATGTTACTCTACCTTTCTACCATGACTGATAACCCTCACAGAAACTCTTCCTCGGTTTCTGCAAACAAACAAAATCATTATGGAGCTTTCATTGACCAACAGCCGGCATGATCTACTACACATAGCGGCGATTCAGGCACTTTTTATTGAAAGTCGTCGTTCTCCGCATAATGTTCTTTAAATTGTAGAAGACTAATTAACATTGAAATTTTTTTTAGGTTTAAAATTACATCGTACAACAGCATTCAATTTGCAAGTCTGCAACTATGTAAATTACGTACATCAATATAGTAACCTTCACGTACAGGAAATACGAAAGAACTAAACATCAATCACAACTTTCAGCACACACTATGAAAAGTCGAAGATGTACTTCAATACAGCGTGTCTAGAACAGTTTTGCTCGTTTTTTGTTCAGTGTAACTTGAGTTTGTCTCCTACATTTGTTCTCAACGAACATTTGCAGCAATTGCGCTCTGCTTACACCACATACATAACTATTTTCTAACTCCATGGCATACGTTCAGATCGTGTTTTCCGTGTATTTATCTGTGGTATAGTTTGAGATCGCATGTTCCTTGCACATAGTATTTGCATTAATTTTTTAGATGGAATGAGCTTCAGAAGAAAATAGCAGCGCAAATTGGATACACCTTGAAAACATCTTCATTTTACCCGTAGTGCAGAGCTACAGCCCCATACCACCTGCCATTCATAAAAATCTACGCCGGAAAGTATTTTTCTCGTTCCTGCTTGTATTCCTACGCAAACTTATGCTGCCTCTCTTTGTGCGACAACTGTGAAACACCGCAATTTTATCGCTATCTGTTTTCTGATTATTTAGAGGCAATTATTCATCTGACACGGTGTGTGGTACACTACACTGCCTGCATGTAGGGTGCGCTGATGTGTGTGGTGACGGTGTGAGTGGTGTCTGACCTGTGTGATGTGTGGTGCTCGACAAGATATGATAACTGATGTTTCCACTGAATGAATAGATACTATAACTCCAGAGTTCACTAACAGCCGATGGAAAATTTCTCCTGAAGCTTGTCTTGAAGATTATTTCAAATTGCAATGGCTATAGAATTGAGTTTTATCAAGATTTTAGAAGCGATTTTTCGTAGGGAAAATTTTTCAGCGAACACTTGGAGCTCATTAAAAATTTTCGTACGAATAGAAAAGGGTAACTGAATCCCAAATTTCTCGACTGTGAGTTTACCGAAAGATAATCGACGAGATAATCAACTAATTACTGCACTGCCCTAATTATAGACTCTTCTGTTAAAGTTTCATAAAAGCCAGCTTTTCGAGTCTGCAGTCATAGTTCAGCTCCAATAAGTATGATCCTTAAATTGGGAGATGCTTTCGCGGTGATAAAAAAACATTATTTTCAAGTATGAGCTGTAACTAATAGGTGGAAACTGTGTCTAAATTAACAGAAGACAAGTGTCTTAGATCACGTATTCTAGCGTCCCTGCATGGGCACTTGTACAAAATAGTTGAATCGTGCATCTGTTCTACATGGCTTATAATACTTTTAACCACAAAGTCTCTGAAAATATGCCTAAGGAATGGTCGTCAGTTACAAATCATTGATATCACTTGATGAATATTGAACGATTTATTAAAAACGAGAATTTCCAACACCTATTTTCCCGTTCAAAGAAAACGTGGATATAAACTGGCTGTTGAAAAACAAGGCACATAATGCCGTATGTTAACCAGCAACATAAGTTGACATGGGTGAAGAAGATCATTTTCACGTCGTTGAACAATGTTTCCCTAAAAAATTTAAATTTACACAGTGTAAGAAACATGCAACCGTAAATGGCAGTAATTTAAAAGCTCATTGTCAGCAACAATTCAAACACACGGAAAACGCAACTGTAGAATTAAATGTTTTCATTTCTCAGGAAAAGAGAACAAAAAGGCATCTGTCGCCGTGACATTTCCCATATATTTTACATAGCGTATCGTTACAAAGAATGTCGTACAAACGTGAATAATAGATTACACTTTATACACGGGAACAAAATAAAGCACACACACACAAGGTTTTTCCCATAACGTTAACTACTTCAATTCCACTGCAGCGCCGATTTCTGAATGCTATCCAACCAACAGAATACGATGCGCTACTTTCAACTTCTGTTCGAATTGATTTAGTCGAAAACTTTAAAAAAGTTCGAGTAATGCAAAGGTGCCTTTTCATAACATTAAAATATACCAAAGTTCATCAAACGATCATAACCCTGCAATGAGAATGAAGTTGAGTGTGATTTTATATGAGCAATATCTACAGCAACTACGAGTGGGTGACATCTACACACATGTTGGGTGACATCAATGTACTTATGGTTGACAATCTAAGATTGCAACTCCCTATGTTTCCATGGATCATTCAATCAATAGTAATGAACACTATACCTGTCGATGGTTTCATGGCTATTGTACACCTCGTATGGTTTGTCTATCAAATAAAGATCTTTATGTAAAGAAATTTTCTGAAAACCAACATGTCGTAATACATCTTCATGAATCGACTTTCTTGGAAGTAAAAGGGTTTTTTCATTTCTTTTAAACCAACAAGGGACAATATCTTTAGTAGAACATAACTAAACGTGTGCTATGCGGTGGTTCAAATTAAGTATCCCAGCGCTTAAAAGGTCAACTTAGACTCTATGCACTAGCGCCAAGTGTTTCTAACATCAAAATGTCAAACCAGGAATTTTCAGCTGTGATGAATTGAATGAATGGTATTGGGAGTGTGAATATGATGATTTGCTGCACTCTAAGCAAATGATCTAAATAGGAAAGAGAGGACTTCATGTTAACAGGAAAGAGGATGAGATGCTGGAGTGCGCATCAAATGAATACTGTATAAAGAAAACTTATTATTATTTATGAGTACTCTTCTCGTGAGGTTGAGTTAACAGAGCAATAAGTTATTAGATTGTTTATCAAAGTAGGTATTACCCAAAATCACGGGATATGAGCTTCGAAAAGGACTTAGGAACACATAGAGAAAAGTTTATAAGCGAGAGCAAATATTTAGAAAAATTCTACAACGTTACAAATGTGTCAAAACGTTTAAAAAAGCGTTTTGGAAACGTTTTAGATTGCTAACAAAATCAAAATACGTAGGAAACGCTTCAAAGCGCTCAAAAAGCTTTTTCAAAGGATATTCAGATTTCAACTGATGAAGAAAAGTTTCCTCTTTCAAACGGACGCAGGAATTGCACAATTCGTTTACAATGCTGATTTTATCAATTTGTTCAAGAACGTCGCGGAAATTCTGATAGAATCAAACCTGTTGTCTTTTCAACGAAGTTTCACGTAACGTCTTCATCAATTCAAAAATGTTAAAACAATTCTAAAATTTAACTTTTTTTGGTTGCAACCATGTGAATCTTGATATACATTGCGGTCTGGTCCCAAATTTTTTTCAAATAGATCAGGTAATCTTACAGTTTATGAACGACCCAAAATTCAGAGAATATGTTTTATAACGAAAGACCAAGGATTAATCAGAGAGTAGGAATGGTTTTCAGTCAAAGGCAGTGAAGCTACAAGGCTAAAAATTTACGAGGTCACGAAGATAAAAACCTATTTCAGCCTTGTCGACCCAAAAAAAGGAATGGCCCTCGGCATAATAATTATTAGAGTTTTTTGCCTTTTTCAACTCCACCCTATAAACAGAGTAGTTCTCTGCATACTTTGAACTCTTTTTCAGTGTTTCCATCTCGACCTTACACGCAGGATAGCACAGTGCAGAATTAAAACTCTTTTTCAGCCATGTTACTCCTCAACCCAAAAACGGGTGAGCCTTGTCCTGAATTGGAAACTTTTTTCACCCTTGTTACTCCACCCGAAAAATGAGTCAGCCTTGTACAGATTTGGAACGCTTGTTCAGCCTTGTTACAAGTCAACCCGAAAAACGGGTGAGCCTTCTCCTGAAGTAGGACGTTTTTTCAGCCGTAACTCCTCAACCTAAAATAAATCAACCTTGTACAGAATTAGAAGATTTTTCAGCCTTGTTACCTCCTCAACCCGAAAAATGGGTTAACCTTGTACAGCCTTGGAACGTTTTTTCAGCTTTGTTACTCCACCCGAAAAATGAGTCAGCCTTGTATAGAATTAGAACACTTTTTCAAATGAAGGTCATCGTTCAAAGCCCCTCATATGCTACGACATATTCTTTAATGAATTTCTTTGACGTGAAATTGTGTAAAACTTAACAAAAACAAGGCATTCATAAGCAACCAAAGTCATGCCCTACCAAAAAATTAGGAAGAGAACACGAACATAAAATTCGCCGCAATTTCGAAGCTATAAAATTGAAAATAAGCAAACAAAACGCGGTTAAATGTGTACTCTTTGGTAGATGACCAGAACAAAACTCTGAACTATACATGCATGCAAATCGAAGAAATAGTTAAAGCTGAAAGCCACATTTTTTGAATAAGAAACCTCGGCACTTACCGTGGTGTAAACCTTAAATTTTTACATCAATAAAAATCGTTTTTTTTCCGTTTAAATTATCTCAAACCTAAACTGACATGCGTTTTACAATGCCTTACATTAAATCAAATTTCCGCTAAGCAGCATACAGACGTACTTCAGTCTATGCTTTAAAAACACCAGTCACGTCATGGTATAAGTTTTGTACAATCGCTAATAAGGTTGGAAAATCTGCCTTTCTTCTAAAAATTGGTAAATTCTTATTGATTTTTGTCTAATTCATCCAGAGATTATGATAGAACTGCCTCATAAGTATAACCTAGAGTAATTCGATAACCATTTTTGGCGATTCAAAATATAAAGCCACGTTTTATTTAGAAAGAAAGAGAGGTGTGCATGATGGTGCCGAAGAAATCCGTTCAAATTATATTGATCCGCTCCAGCACCCGCTTTATAGTAGAGGATCAATCGAGATAGCAAATTCTTTCCATTATAGCAGGTGTATCAAATACTGCGAGGGAGTGATAGTATTTGTAAATGTTGTACCGGAAAGTGACTGTGATTTTACGGTAAAAAAAGCAAAATCCACCCATCATTATTTCTTGGCTATCCTGAAAAAAACAAACACACGCAGGAATACATACACTAGAACTACAAATGGTATGTTCAAACAAACAGCTGAGGAACTCTCTTCTGACTACAGAGGAAAAATTAGAGCTCATTATGGCAATTCCTTATGCCTTGAATATTCGTTAAGAAGAAAAGTTCAGCATGCTGCATATCTGAATGTTAAACACGAGTTATTTAATCGAAAATACCCTGAAATTCCTCCTTGGTACGACTACATAGAAAGAGGGCTATTTTTGATAGGAAGTTTCAGATTTAATTAATTAAGAAATGAACTTTATGCCAATTGAATTTAGAAGTGAGGAATGAGTACGTTAGCTTGAGAAGTAAATGTCTGATAAATTTGATAAAAAATGAAGCATTTTTTACAGTTCCGTTGTTGAAGGTAACTTCAGGGTTAGAAGTGCAAAATGAACGGTTGCCACTATATTTCAGAATAAGAAAATAATAATAGGAATTAGTTCAATCATAAATCCTTGAAAAAAATCTTTGGAGATTGAAAGTTTTTAAAGAAGAACATAAAATTTTAGCTAAAGCAGTACGTTAAGAAAACACATTCGGAAACAACTGAGTTTGACTAAAAAAAGGGTTTATAAGAGACAAATTTTGTTTCCTCAAAGATGTTTCTGTGTTCGTAATCGAGCTCTGGTCGCTTCCAAGACTCGCAAATTCCCTTAAAGCATCTAATGCATAGGGAATAAGTAAGAAAAGTATGTAAAAGTTCCTTACACGGTAAAAATGTGCATTCACAAACAGCTTAAGAAACGCTCAATGCATCCATAACAATGAAAAGAGCAACTGAACACGCGCTGGTGGAGAGTAACATTACCTTATATATACAGGAGAGAGTGGAAAAGACCGTCAGATGATCTGCGTGTAAATTCTGGCACATTTTGCCTGTATTTACATCGAAACTTAAGCATGTCACACAACATGAGCGCAATCTCTGGGCAGTGTCTGGAATGAAATGAAAACAATCTTTGGGCAGTGTCTGGAATGAAATGAAAACAATCTTTGGGCAGTGTCTGGAATGAAATTTTTCGGCAGTGTTTCAAATGATATGAAAATAATCTTTGGGTATGTATGTGGAATGAAATCTTTGGACAGTGTATGGAATGAAATTTGAACATTTTTTGTCAGTGTGTGGTATGAAATTGAAACAGCCTTCGAGTCTTCGAATGCTAACAAAAGACAAACAAGCCCAACAAAAAAAACACAGTAAATGAAGCAGTAATGTCATTGACGTAATGATTCTGAATAAAATAATTTTCACCGAACAGTATATGTATTATTGCAATTGTTGTAAGACATACTCAATTGCCCTGAATTCCTACTTGCAAAACAATTCCTATAATACTAATTCAATTTCAATAAATTTCTATCGAATACTGCATAGACGTGCAAGCACAAAACGATTTGAAGTCCAACTCACAACATCCATCAACATTGACGGCCTTTGTCACCTGTATTGTGTTTGCGAATGCTGTTTTGTAGAGTTGAACACTGAAGCTGTTCAACTCTACAAGTTTGAAGTCAACTCGAAGTCTGTTTCTGTAGATTCTCAGTTGAAAACAATTTGCGGAAGTTTATAACTCTTATTCTGAATCATATTAGAACAAATATATATTTATTAGCAGTTCGAGTGAGAGCCTTCATTTACCTAAACAGCGAACGGTATGCTCTCTACAATTTACTCAGGTTTATAACTCTCATTGTTTATCATGTTAGAACATGGAGATTTAGGCGTTGTCTTACTTAGTACTTAACAACAACTGCAGCTTAAGTGAGCTCTGTACCCGTAACAAAAAATCAAAAATGCAAGCTCCGACGCTTCCTACTTTACTTAAGTAGTTTTTGGAGATTTTTTTCAGGAGGACTAACAATGGCCTAAAGCTTTGTCCCTCATGTAACGAAAGAGTAGTAATGCAATCATAGTCATGTGAAGATGGCGACAGGGTAGTCATGCGGGGGTAACGTGAGGTTAGTTATCACAGGAGTCATGTGATGGTCGTCATACCATGGATATGAGGGTAATCATATGAGAGCAGTCATGTGAAAGCAGTCATGCGAGGGCAACGGATATCAATGTGAATGTGGTCATGTGAAGGAATCATGTTAAGCAATCAAGGGAAAATATCAACTTCAATAACGGGAATGTTGCCGGCTCACCATGGCGCCCTCAGATCTACAGGTAGACATCGCCGAGGTATGTTTGGAGTATTGGAAGCTGTTTAAACGTTAACCTTTGTTATAGATTATGTTTAAATTTAAGACAACAATGTCCATATGTTGTTGAGCTTTGTAAAACATTCTATAAAGTTTACGAGAACATTCAGAATAATTCGAGAAAAGATAAAAATTGTGGTCTAAGAAATATTTCAGATTTTCCTCTCACTTTATCTCAGTAAACTCATATTAATGAAATTTAAGTAAAAGTTGACGCCAATAAACTTGGTCCTATCGCTATAAACCTTCACAAACCGGAAACTTTTTGAACATTCGAATTATTTCTCAAATTTTTTACATAGTCTCGCAAAGTTTGTTCATTTATTGATTTCTAAGTTTATTTCTATCAGCGAAAACAGTGAAACAATCCACAACAAATTTTCCTGAAATAAGTAGGCGTGATAAATAGTTTCTTTGCAAAATAAATGAATTGTAAATTCGGGAAATGTACATTTTTTGCTCTAGACCATAAATAAAACAAAGTATAAAGTTTAAGTTCCAAAGTTCTTAAATACTAGGCAAATTGCAATTCTAAGTTTGAAAGGAAGCAGATTTCTGGCGGTAAATTTCAGGGGAAATAATTGTGAGATAATACCTTGAGAGTGTAAATTATTGTAAATTACCATTTGGCGTATAACTTTTGGATACTACCTATATGAAGTTAGTCTAATAGCAACAATATCAAATTAGCTTCAGGAAATTAATTTCAGTTTTTTATTTTAAGAATAACAATAAGAAACCGCACTCAAGTTGATCGTCACTGTAACGTCAGTAAGCAACACCACGGAATGCGATAGCAATAAAAAACATGATAAAATTTTAAACACTAAAATTAATGGGCTTATGAGTCCATGAGATGAGTTTTCGCCATCTGTAAAAACAATTCCAAAAACTCGAAAATTACAGCGGAATTTACACCAAAATTCTTTTAAAACGCCATACGAAACAAACACTCACACTTTCTGGCCATATACACGAATTTTTCGAGAATCACTGTATAAATGTGAAAAGAAGAACATCCAAAACAGCGCAACACACTCTCAATAATTACAGGAAGTGTGAAGCAAGCGCGTACATGCTCCTCAATAGTTACACGATTTGTTTAAACATTGATTATAGAATCACGAGAGTTGTTACCCTGCGGGGGCTTGTTGAGCGGGGGGGCGGGGGAAGATTTGGGGGGTTTGACGGGGGGTTTGTTGGGGGCATCCTGCTGCCCCTGCAGCCGCTGCTGCATCTGACTCAGCATTTCCTGCATCCTCCGAATCTGCAAACAATTAAGAAGCATGTATATTTAAATTCTATCAAATTGCTAAAAAACACAATTTGCAAGCTATCCAAATTTCATAAACCAGGAAATTTATAGGTGTGATATTTATGTTTTTCAGATTTTTTCTTCTTTCTCTAGGCTTCTCCCCTCAGGCTTTTGAGAACCCCAATCCCTTATCTCAAAAGTCCATACCACTTCAAACCTAAAACCCGCACTCAATCACCTCATCCCAAAAGTACACATCCCCTGATACCAAAAACTCACATCCTCACTCAGCATCCCAAATGTCCACATTCCATCATTCCTAAAAGCCACACCCCAACACCTCATCCCAAAAGTCCATAATCCGTCACACCCAAAACCCACATCCCAACACCTCATCCCAAAAGTTCATGATCCGTTACACCCAAAACCCACACCCGAACACCTCACCCCAAAAGTCCACATTCCGTCTCACCAAACACCCACACCCCAATACCTCACCCCAAAAGTCCACAATACGTCTCACCACCAAAACCCACACCCCAACACCTCATCCCAAAAGTCCACATCCCGTCTCACCAAACACCCACACCCAAAAGTGCGCACCTCCTCATCTTTCTGTTCGAGCAACTTCCCGGTGTCCTCAGCTGGCCGCTTGACATCAGCGGCGCTGATGCTGTCACGCCGAAGTTTGCTGCGCTCTTTGAGGGCCACCTGGTGCATCTGTGATATGCACTGAGCCCGGAAATTTTCGTAGTGGATGTCCTGCGTAACTTCCTTCATGTCCTGCATGTGCGTCGAGATGAGCATCGTGCGCAGCTTAACGAAGTCGCAGTGCGCAGCGTTCTCCACTGTCAAAGAAAACATATCAAAGCTCACTGTCAACGAAAAGATTTAAGAATTCACTGTCATCAAAAAGATTTAGGAGGCCACTGTCAACGAATAGGTTTTGAAGCCCACTGTCAACGAAAAGATTTTGAAGCCACTGTCAAAGAAAAGATTTTGAAGTCACTGTCAACGGAAAGATTTTGAAGCCACTGTCAACCGAGAGATTTTGGGACCCACTGTCAAAGAAAAAGTTTTGAAACCCACTGTCAACAAAAATATTTAGGAGCCCACTGTCAACGAAAAGATTTAGGAGCCCACTGTCAACAAAAAGATTTAGGAGCCCACTGTCAACGAGAAGATTTAACAGCCCACTGTCAACAAAATGATTTCGGAGCCCACTGTCAACAAAAAGATTTAGGAGCCCACTGTCAACGAAAAGATTTAAGAGCCCACTGTCAACAAAATGATTTAAGAGCCCACTGTCACCGAAAAGATTTAAGAGCCCACTGTCAACAAAATGATCTAGGAGCCCACTGTCGACGAAACGATTTGAAGCCAATCTTTAAAGCAGAGGTTCCCAACCTGGGGTGCTCGCCCCCCTAGGGTCCAGATATATAATAGGATATTGGCTATTTGTTGGCATTTTTATTTCAGGGGGTGCGACGTTCGAATGAAATTTCTTTAGAAGTACGGGGCGAAAAAAAGGTTGGAAGCCTCTGCTCTTAAGACCGATGTGTTTTTGAAAGCAAATCAAGTGCCGGCTGTCTCTTGAGTTTAGGCATGGGAGAGTGATGGCGATGGAAAAGAAAAGAGTTGAGATAATTCCATGTGAAGGTAATTTATGAGAGGGTTATGATGATACTCAGGAGAAGGTTCTCACGGGCTATGACTGGACTCATGAGAGAGTTGTGACTATACTCATGAAAAGGAGTCGTGAGAAGGTGGTGGTGATCGAAAAAAAGAGTACTTGAGAAAATTGTTTCATTTGAAAGTTTGCGCAAAAATTGTCTTTTACATTTCCCCGTGTGTGTTTATTCGGAAACATTCGATTTACAATTCAAATGGAGAAACTGTTTAATTTTGTGAACTCCTTTCATTATTTCCTAGGGTCGTAAGCACTACCTGCACGAACTCAGCAAGGAAGAATCATTTCTTTTTTTGAAACCTGTAAGTAATATGATGCATAACTATCATGGCAATAAACAATGCAATAAATAACCAACAAATAAACAATAAACAATAAATAACCTTAGGCTTTGAATGGCAATTTTCGACACAATTTTCACCACTAGAAGTTCAACTCAATGTGGGGGCATCGAAGACCTGGTGGACGCGAGATCCAGAGTCGAGTTAATCATCACAAAAACCCGAAGCGAAGGTAAATTCGAATTTATAATAATTCAATATTTTATTCTATGGATCAGCTCTTATGTTCCACAACACAGCGATTTGATTATTCATGTCAGGTGACAGCTCAAGGATTAGTTAGATAACCCAGGAGTACTGCCTGCAGGTACCAACCTTCCACGATGCCCCAGGAGTACTGCCTGCAGGTACCAACCTTCCACGATGCCCCAGGGGTACTGGCGACCGCGCACTCGCTTGCCCGCCACCTCAATGATGCAGTTGCTGCCGATCACAGCGAATGGAATCGAAGCCTTCAATTCCCGATCTTGTTGTTGGAATTCTTCGTCCTCATCTTCGTCGCAGTCTGGGAACTGGTATATCTGCAAGTATTGGAAATTTGTAATATTTAGTGTCGTTTACACTAATAACATGAAGTTTCTTCGGGTTGTGGACAACGTGGATGATATGCTTAGGACATATAACAAGCAGCTGGCTAATGTCTATTTTAGTGTAGTTAATATATGATTTTTTACTTTTTTGTCCACGTAGAGACGAATTCTCGTGTGCCGTTTCCAACGGTTTTATTGCTGCGTTTATCTAAACTAATAATAATTTTTGCACAACTTTCTTTAGAATAGATGAATTTCAAGAATTTCACATATCAAATTATTATACCATAACTCCATGGAAAGAAAAAACGCACTACCATAAAAATGGAGAGAAAAATTCCATGGAGAGAAAAATTCCATGGAGAGAAAAAAATGCACTACCATATAAATACACTATCATTTGATTTTAACGCATGTATATGGAAACATTTAGATTTTATTGAAAAGAACGATATACATAAGATATTGAAAAAACTTGAACAATTATTGCAGAGTACGTAGGCTGCAGCACTGGAAATCATGCACTCGGGACCATCTCTCGGCAGCTGCTCGGGCTGTTGCTTTCCTGCGTCTCGGTGTCCTTAGCTAACTCGTTAACCGCGATGGGTTAAAATCAAGTTCAATATTCGACTCAAATTTACAGCCCATTGTAGAAAGCAATTTTGAAAATAACAAACATGAACTGAATCGGGTCTTTTTTTCGCCTTGATTAAGTTTTTATGGAAATTGAGTTTCTGACTACTGGTCGGTCAGCAGCATTATGAAAATTCCCTCCGTGTACCATCGGCGGCTCACATCGAGTTAACGTTTCAAAGTTTTAAAGGAAGGAAGCTTTTGCACCTTCATTGGTTTTATTCACCTTAATTTCATTGAGAAATAAAGAGCTATCTTCTGTTCTGTGATTTTGCTGCACGATGAGATTATTTTACTCGAATAATGACATTTTGAACCTTGATTTTGAGCGCCCTAATCTTATTTTCAAGATTAACAAACCTACCTGCATTTATTTCGTGCGCCGTTGTGTTTTCTTGCTAGAATAATAACCCTTTTGCCTTCATTTCCTGTACTCCCGATATTCCAAAAGAATTCGGTCTTTTATGCCTCGATTTTGCGCCCCTCGATGTCCAACTTCTAGAAATATTACCGGTTTTACCCTTACTTCAGGTGCCTAGGTGTCTTAAAGGCAGTCATTTTTTACCATGATTTTGTGGCCCTTGATATCTCACTTCTAAAAAATTATCATTTTTACTTTCATTCAATGCGCCTAGATGTCCTTGAAGAACTCAGTTCTTTAAATCTTGATTATGTGACCCATGTTGTCTAACACCTGAATAAATTACCCTTTTTACCTTTAATTTTATCCACCTAGATGTCCTAAAGGCAGTCGGCCTTTTTACCTTGATTTTATCCACCTAGATGTCCTAAAGGCAGTCGGCCTTTTTACCTTGATTTTATCCACCTAGATGTCCTAAAGGCAGTCGGCCTTTTACCTTGATTTTATCCACCTTGATGTCCTAAAGGCAGTCGGCCTTTTACCTTGATTTTATCCACCTTGATGTCCTAAAGGCAGTCGGCCTTTTACCTTGATTTTGTGCGCCTCGATGTCCCTCAAGAGGTTGGCCTTGAGCTTGGCGATCTCAGCCTTGGTGAGCGCATCCGCCTTGGCCACGACAGGGACGATGTTCACTTTCCTGTGCAGTCTCTTCATGAACTCCACGTCCAGCTGCCGCAGCCTGGCACACGTCGTGTAGCAAATGCAGTTTATATACCTTATTACTCATACCAGTAATTTACGTACGTAAGATTATAATAGCTTTGTGTACTCTTGCTTTATTTTTCATTTTACATACTTATTCTTACGCTAGATTTTATGTTCAACTTTCTTAATTGTACGCTAAGTGTGTTCATTTGGTTAGTTATTTTTTTTGGCATCCGCATCTCATGAAACATCGTATCTGTGATACGATGTTTCACCAGTGCACAAGTACAAGAATATTTTATTCGTGGGTACTATTAGGATGGACATTTTTGTTTGTCATCCACATCTGGAACCTTTATTCAAGGAAATTGTCGAATACCGTCGTTTTTGACTGGCCGTGTACTGCACTACATAGTAGATTATGATAATGCACAAACTCAAAGTCCAAGTGTCGTAGACTGGCAGTAGCTGCTGCAACAACAATCTAATCGAACTGGAATTGATTTTTTTAAATTTTTGAAATTATGAAATTAGGAATTTTTTAGTCTAATGATGTGAGAAAACGCAGGACTTGAATTCCAATGTGAACAATAAATTAGAGAATTCATGATGTAAAATAATTCCAAAAATATATTATAGGTAGTGAAAACATTATTTTATGAATACAATAATACGCAGCAAACACATTATTTCAGAAATATGTTGATATTAGGGAACAAACCATAATTTCAAGTACACATTCAAAGTATGAAACGTATAACAACTTCTTGAATACATAATGGGTAATAAGCGCAAAATAATTTCAAGCATGCATAATATTTTAACCTTTTAAAATTTAAATAATGTATAATAACTGTACAAAACAAAATAATTTCAAAAATGCGCGGTGTGTAGCGAACATATGGTAATTTCAACAACTTCAAATCTAGCCGCCGTGTCTACCTCAATTTAACCATTTAAATAAATCGCTTTTGAAGACGCAACAATTTCAACATTCATGTGTATAATGAGCGTAAAGCTACTTCAATGCATTTAAAATAAATTCTTCTTTAGCC
Source organism: Platorchestia sp. MABIK (assembly GCA_014220935.1). Classification (NCBI taxonomy): domain Eukaryota; kingdom Metazoa; phylum Arthropoda; class Malacostraca; order Amphipoda; family Talitridae; genus Platorchestia; species Platorchestia sp. MABIK. Next base: position 38,774 of record JACJUY010003783.1, on the reverse strand, counting down.
CGAGTGTAAGTTCTGTCTAAATGAGGTCACCACGAGGCCTCCTGTCACGTGACACTCATCTGGTCCCGTGAGCAAACGGTGCTGGACAGCGTGTAGACTGTATAATGTATTGCGTGTAGACTGTATACTGTACTGCGTGTAGACTGTATACTGTATTGCGTGTAGACTGTATACTGTATTGCGTGTAGACTGTATACTGTATTGCGTGTAGACTGTATACTGTATTGCATGTAGACTGTGTAGATTATATTGCGTGTAGACTGTGTAGATTGTATTGCGTGTAGGCTGTGTACTGTATTGGGTGTAGACTGTATAGTGTGTAGATTGTGTTGCGCGTAGGCTGTATGCTGTGTAGGTTGTATAACGTGAATGTTGTATAGCGTGATGGCTCTGCTGCATGTGCAGCGTGTAGATTGTATACTGTACAGCATGAAGACTATACTGTAAAACGTGTATACTGTATAAGAATGGTTTGTCAAAGGGCATATGACTCTCACCCATACCCATAAGGCCCATAAGGACCATAAGAAGACTCACCCATACCCATAAGGCCCATTAGGACCATAAGAAGACTCACCCATGGCCATAAGGATCACATGACACTCACCCATGCCCATAATCATAAGGACCATAAGAAGACTCACCCATACCCATAAGGCCCATGAGGACCATAAGAAGACTCACCCATACCCATAAGGACCATAAGAAGACTCACCCATGCCCATAAGAACCACATGACACTCCCTCATGCCCATAAGAAGACTCACCCATGCCCATAAGGCCCATAAGAAGACTCACCCATGGCCATAAGGAGGCACGAAATAGAGGCAGCAGTGCACCCGGTGGTCCTGGATGTTGCGTCTGTTCAGCCCAGACTCGTCCTGGAAGTACTTGTTGAACTGCTCATCCACGTAGCGCTCCACGCTCTTCCAGTCGTCCCCGCAGTCCACGCCGTCGCCGAAGCCTGCGCAAACCATCACGTGGAAGCAAAACTGACCTGGTTTGTTTTTTGGCTTCTTTTATGCATCTACGCATTTGTAAAACTGACCTGGATTCTGTCGCCGAAGCCTGCGCAAACCCTCACGTGCAGGCAGAACTGACCTTTTTTGTGCTTTTTATTTATCATGGCCCCTGCAGAACTATCCTAATTTGTTTTTTGGCTTCTTTTGTATACGCAAATGCAGAACTGACCTGTTTTACTTGTTGGCTTCTTTATGCCTGCTTCAACGCAACTACATGCTCTTTGCCTTTTGTTTTTTTGCTTCTTTTATGCATCTACGCAAATGCAGAACTAACCTGTTTATGGCTTTCTTATACATCATCGCAAATGCAAACACTAGCTTGACGGTTTTTTTTTTTGGCTTTGCTATGCCTCTATGCACCTAAAAAACTGACCTGACTTATTTTTGGGGCTTTTTCTTCTCAGATCATTTAGACGAGCGTAAACAGTGTGCGTGGGTCGTACTACTGCAAGAAGGGATTTCCGCGCGTCATAGTTGAGGGCGGAAAAAATTTTCACGCACCAGACGCATCCACTTCGCCTTAATTTTTGCTCGTTCAAAGTCACTGTACTTGCAAACTCTGTGAAATTGTTCATCAGAAGTACTAAGTAATTGACGAAGTACTAAGTACTAGTACTTAGAAGTACTAAGTAATTGAAGAAGTAATTGTAAAAAAATTACATTTCAGAGAGAAATTACTAGTACTTAGAAGTACTAAGTAATTGAAGAAGTAATTGTTAAAAAATTACATTTCAGAGAGAAATTTCTGCAATAAATATTCTATGCTTTAGATCGGAAAATGATGGATCTGTCTATGAAGATGTAGCAAATGATGCCATAAGAGTTTCAATTCCTTTCTGTTGCAACGTTAAAACCAAACATGACATTTGCCAATAGTTTTCTTATTCTGCAAGCAAAATTAGAAATACTAGCCTCTCGTCACCACCTTTACTATCAATGACAGAGATCTGTTCAAAATGTGAATGATTCTTTGCATCCAAGTACACAAAGTAATTATTCTCTGATTGATTCAAAACGATGATGTTTTGTGACCAATAATGGACTATAAAGATTGTTTAAAAGTAAACTTCACAAAAGATTCGCTATGGCAGACGACCGTCTCTATCTTAACACACATCGTAACTCACATCCCTATTGCGTGACTCATATCGCCTGCTGCATAACTCATGTTGCAACTGTTGATATGAGACACTTACGGCAGGAGTTACGACATGCAGCTCATATCGTAGCTCGTACCATATACAACGTTGGTGGCGGTGCTAAAGCGAGTACTTGGACCCTTCATCGATTTGAATTATAGAAATAATTTTGGTATTCAAAATTATTCGGAAATAAATTGCAAAGGAGGATATTTGACTTCAGTCATTCGACTAGAAGCCAAAAGTACATCACCTTCAAAATATCTAAAACTCATTTGAAATCATTTGGAAAATAAGAGAGACAAAGAAGGGGGTTTCTCACCAGGTGTATCGACGACAGTCAATCTCAACTTGACGCCTTTTTCTTCAATCTCCACTGTTTTCTTTTCAATCTCTACCGTCTTCTTGATCTGCCCTGCAGGGAGAATGTAGGAAAATTAATTTTCATAACCTGCTTCAAAATGGCGAAAAGAATTTTAACGATGGAAAGACTCGAAAGATTAATTTACTACAAGCATGAACCAACATAGTTATAAATGAAACACAAGAATGTACTGGATATTTTCAGACGGATATAGAAGTATTATCAATGTGGGCCAAAATATCTAAAGTAAGAAGAAGTAAGATTCAAAATACTGGATAAAAACTATTAATTAAAAACTAGCACGTCACTAGAACGTCTACAATATATATGCATGATGTAGACACATAATACAACAGGAAATCTGCATGCATTGTGTACAATATCATGCAATGAACTGTTATTTTAATTCGAATGTTCAGGCGTACAGATGAACAAACCCGTTTTTTGTGCAATCAATCCATTCAATTGAACTCATCATCACGCAAGCATTTAATGAGCGCGAGACAATGTAAATAATTTATGGTAGTAACAATAACTACTCCTTTTGGCATTTTACTTAACTCCTGCTATAATTATCATTGTTATTTTAAGCATTTCTTCACTTCAACGCGAACGAAAATACTACAAATTATTTTTCAGTCAGTGTAAAGAGTAAAAAAAACTTTGTCACCATTTCACTCAAAAACTTTTTTCAATTTCAATGCCTGATTATCTTTTTACTACCAAAACATGACAAAGAACCCAATTGCCTCGTAAACTTTTTTTATCCCTGACAATAAATTACGAACAGAGGTTTACAAATTAATTTGAACACATTTATGGAGTTACCCGAATTTCACAAGAAACTTTTGCGTCCAAAATAATTTTTTTCAGAAAAAGCCAAGATGGCAACCTTGCCCACTGGCATCAATTAATTATTGAAGCTATCAACGCTTTCACTTCTTGAAATTGTGAACCTGCATGGTTTTTCTTCATAGAAAATGCGTCAACGTTTCCAAACGAAAGAAAAAACATTAACGGGAAAACAATATATGGGATATACAAGAAAATGCAAAATGAGGTTTATTGGACGATGATGTCTTTTTTAAGGGAATTCACAATATTTTTCAAGAAGTCGTCAATGCAAGATTTTAAAAATCGTCAATACTAGATTTCAAAGGGTCGTCAATGCAAAATTTTACAGATTCGTCAATGCAAAGTTCTAAAACGATCTTCAAAATCTCGCATTGAAAAATTTCGACAAGTCGATCGGAGTATTTAGTGTCGCTCTAGACAGCTCCAACGCCACAATAACTACGTACGTAAATTTCGTAACTATAGTACTCAGGAATAAGCACAGCCAAAGTGCAACATAGTACCTAATGCTGATATGCTAAGAACCCTTTTTATTATGTAAATTAAAAGCTTTTACATTACATTACATTACATTATTTTAACGATACACCATAGGAACCTCTCGTAACGCACAAGTTTGATCCGAAACCTTTTCAGAGCAACACCAGCTCTACTCTACGACAGCCAGAAGTCGCAGATGGTATACTGCATTTAGCTCTATTTATAATATAAGAAGAGAGGCTGGCATGCCGAGGATATGACCGTTATCATGAGAGGCAGAAGCTAAGTGCCCCTCTCTTGAGGGCGTCAGTTGGGTGCCCTCTTTCTCTTGAGGGAACAGTTCAGAGAGAGCTCAATGGTCTGCATTTGGCTCTGGTTATGGTAGAATGGGGAGATTTTAAATATTTTTATGTGATTCTAATTGCTTTTATTAATAAAGGAATTTCATCATGATTTTTTTGCAGTGCTGCTGAACAAAATATACCTCTTTCTCGTGAGGGAAGAGTGCAGAGAGCGTTCAATGCTCACGCTTTGATTATTGTGGAACAGGGCGATTTTAGTTGTTTTTGTGTAATTTTCATTGTTTTTTGCTTATACTCGTAAAGGAATGTCACCGTTTTTCAAAATGCTGCTGAATACAATATAGCTCTTTCTTTTGAGGGAACAGTTCAGAGAGCGCTCAATGGTCGGCATTTTACTCGCGCTTTAGTTACGGTGGAATGTGGGAAATTTTAATTGTTTATACTTCATTTTAACTGTTTTTATTTATTTAAGAATGACTTCATGAGTTTTTCGTAATGCTGTGTCAGCTCTGGGAGAGAAAATTTAGTACCACAAAAAGGATATTTGTGATCTTTTTCTCGGAAAGACTGCCGAAGTGTGGTCAAGAAAACAGGGATAGCGCAATTTGAAATACTGAGAGAAACCATCAAAGTTTGCAGCGATCCTGAAAAAAGTCTCCATCGAATGCAAAAGAAATTGGGAAATTGAATAAAAGCTACGCAGAAGATAACTGTGAACAAACACACGTCAAATGAAAAGTGTTATCTTTTTCAGCTTAGATTTTTTACTGTATGATGACTGTGAGCAAATGCTAATTCAAAAGGGAAATATTGTGCTGAAAATACAACGCAAGTAAATTCAGGATTTATTATGAAAGTCTATCTTTATTTAAACACCTCCGTAATGGGACCCGACAGATTTTGTATGGAAATACGGGGATGGGCAACGTATATATTCATTGTGTACCACGAGTACGAATTAAAGACGCGGATGAGTAAATCGGATATTACTTCATTTTAATTTACAGCTTCATTCATAATTTAAGTAGTAATTACATCATTTTAAATACACAAAACTTCATTTATAACCCGAGTAACCTTTAAGATTAGCGCTAGTTTGCACAACTCAGTTTTGAGGCAACTGGAACAAAGTCTAGCACAACTAGGATGTCATTCACACTTTCCTCTCATTATCACAATCACACAATCAACCAATCAATCGATCTTTCGCCTACTGACGATCATTGATCAACCTCTTTCATGGTAGCATTTCTTCCCAAAAATATCTCGTCTGCCAGCAATCTCACAACCAGCCAAATCCAATTTCTTATTTACCTTCAATTTAGTTTTCTGTCGTGAATGTATCTTTCAAATACGATCAAATAATTTCATCATTGCAACCGCCCAAACCCCACCATTATATCAATCGATGTTTTTACCGCCATCAATCAACCTTTCCTTATCCTACGAGCCCCAACACATAATCGATCGACTTATCCCACTCCATCGATTGCTCTCCTACTCAATCAGTCAATTTGCCATATTCCATCATGTAACGTCTTTATGACACTCATCAATTAATCAATGACAAATCTCCATTCTCAAGGCAACTGATCATCAAGCACAGCTTACCATCAAGGCAAGTAATCATCAAATACAACTACCATCAAGTCTACACAACTCACCAAAAGCACAACTCCCTATCAAGGTACCGCACTATTAAGCACAAACTACCATCGAAGTGAGTCATTATAAACTCGACTCACAATCAAGGCAACTCATCACCAAGGCAATTCATCCTCAAGGCTCCTCCCAATAAGCTCAACTCACCATCAGGGCAATTCACCATCAGTGCCACACACCCACAAGACAACTCTTCATCAAGCACAACTCACCATGAAGGTAACTAATCATCAAGCACATCTCACCATCAAGTACGACTCACTCCGAAGGCAATTCACCATGAAGTACAATTCACCATCAAGGCCAACTCTCCAGACATCAAGGGAACTCACCATGAACACAACTCTCCAAGCATCAAGGGAACTCAGCATCAAGGCAACTGCCCACGCATCAAGCCCAACTCACCATCAAGACAACTGCCCACGTATCAAGACAACTGCCCACGTATCAAGGCAACCGCCATAGCATCAAGGCCAACTCACCCTCAACGAGAGGCACCTTCCTGTCCCTGTAGAGCTCGGTGAGGAAGAGGCTGTTGACAAGTGTGCTCTTGCCCAGCCCTGCTTCTCCCACGACCAGCAGCGTAAACTCGAAGCCTCGCTTCACCGTCTTCCTGTGCACCTGCTCCGGCAGTGTCGCGAACCCGATCATCTCGCGCCCGCCCTGGTCAAGGATCGAGTAGTGCTTAGACAGGGTTTTGTGGGCAGCATGTTGCGATTACGTGAGTAGAGGGACAAAGGACTGAGTAATGCTTAGACAGGGTTTTGTGGGCAACGTGTGAATACGAGAGTAGAGGGGCAAAGGACCGAGTAGTGCTTAGAAAGGGTTTCCTGGGCAGCATGTTGTGAATACGTGAGTAGAGGTTGTGGTGTTGAGCTGGCTCCCTGAAAATGTAGCATCCTGTTCTGATCGTGAGAATATCGGCAGTGTTTCTGTAATGAGGATATAATGATAATGAGAATGAAGGTTGTATTTCTGTCCCTTTGGAATGAATACAGGTAATTTTTCTGTTACAATGAGTTAAACGGAGATAGCGTGTCTGCCTTAACCACTAATATGTTATAATTGTGGAGTAAACAGGAATTTTGTTTTTGCAATGACTTGGGAGATTCTAGGTCATGTCATTTCTTCCTACTGCTATTTTCAAGGAGTTTTAATAAATCATCCTTCTTGGCCATTTTATGTACAGGACAGCACATCAATAACTGATGATAAATGATAGCACCTCAACAACTAACGATAAATCAGAATGCATCAATAGTCAATTATAAATAACAGCACATCAATCACTAATAATAAATAATATCACTTCAATAACTAATCATACGCACGGAACTATGATTGGAAAAATTATAGATCGGAATTACGTCACAGATAAGTAACAAAGTGATCAATAATTCGAGTATCACCGTATATAAACAAAGACCATTAGTGACCAAAGCGTCATCTGTAAGAACCACACGCAAAAGCTTTGATGGGTAATACGTCAATAGAGCCTCGGAAGTGAAGAGACTGAGACGCCTTTTCTTTATTGAGGTTTGTTCTGTGCTAACAAAAAACACGATTTGATGTTTCCTATAAGAACACCAAATCAAGGATTATGTAACATTTTTACGCACTGCTCACTCTTAATTCATAACTCTTAATTCAAAACAAAAGTTTACTCACTCTTAATTCATAACTCTTAATTCAAAACAAAAGTTTACTCACTCTTAATTCATAACTCTTAATTCAAAACAAAAGTTTACTCACTCTTAATTCAAAACAAAAGTTTACTCACTCATAATTCATAACAAAAGCTGCAGTATCTACGAGAAGTAGCGTAAAAACTCCACTTGCTACTAGATGGAATGGTGTGTAATTTAATGCGAGATAAAGTATGAGTAGCATGCAAGTAGATACATGTATTGCCGCAAGAGCCGCGCACGTCTGCTGCGATTCAGAGGAGTGCACTCGAATCTCAACAACAAAATTTAAAATTTTCGTTTTCAATATTTTGTAACTAATTTTTGCATCGTTGTCAAGTGATCATTTCTTTAAGCAATTTAAACAATTTATTTACTACAGGCAAGCGATACAGAAGTAAATTGTTTCTTAAGTCTGGTACAATGGTCAAATTCGAGTACATATAGAATAGAGTACTTCTTACCTGAGGAATAAGTCACTGAATAAGTTCAGTGACTTCTATTGGACATCCCATCATCAACGCTATTCTAAGGTGTACAATTATGTTTAACCTAATTCACTTAGCCTAGTTACGCATCTGACTCATCAATGAATCAGTTCACTCGAGATCTATTCTCAATTTTACAAAATAGTTCATGTGGGCTAGATGTTAACAGTATATCCTAGAAACGATCTGAGAACAGACTGAAGATCATACCTCACCTTACGAAAGACCCAAATGAGGAATAATACAAGTTACGAAAAGCCTTTTCGTCTCAAAATACGAAAGAAAATTTATGTTAAGAAACGAGAAATCTTAAAAATTCAAATAATGCGAGCTTGGCTTTGCAGCCGCCGGAATCCTCCGAAAGGTAAATACACTTGTAGCATCCTGTATTTTGTTTTGAAATTGCCGCGATAGAGTAAATGGGCAATGATTTTCATGTCTTATTCATTTTATGGTTTAATATATAATTTTGTTTAACTCTTAACGCTAATTTCACTCAAAATTGGCATACTTTTATAATTTTTAAAGGGTTTAGGAGGTAGTATTGGGGGCCTTGTAACGAATCAGGCCTTTCACATGCAAAATGCGACTCTACCTACGATACATTCACGTCACGAAACCACTCCTTGAACGAATTTATTTCGTGTGGTAAAATATGAGTGTATAACATTAACCATGGTAAGTTACTTTGTCAGGATGAGTCATTTAGGAGAAGAGATTAGAGTTCGTTATCTCACATGCTTAATATTTCGGTAGGGAAATTGATACAAGATTCACTTTGAAAGCTCTGTAAGAATTTCTTTCATGCATCTCTGCAGGGATTGGGTTCCAAGACTTTGTTCCAAGACTTTATGTTGTGACCTAGCTTTTGAATAATAAAGAAACATGAAGTTACTTCTGTTTCGGGTTAAATGGTTGTGATGATCAGTTTGTGCAGTTAGCAATTGTTTGAGGTCTTTGTCGCCATCATTGGTCATTGTTTCATACATGAAATTACATATGGAGGGTTTGTAGAGATCCGGAAGTTGAAGTATTTTCAAACTTTTGAATGAATCATCTGTGTGAGCATGATATTCTAGATTCTTTACCGCTCTAATGGCTCTTTTTAGTAGAGTAAAGAGTGCATTGGCTTTATTTTTTATCAGTTCGGCGCCATGCTTCTATTTCGTATTGTGTATATGGTGAAATGAGCGTTCGGTGAAGTATTTGCAAAACATCTTCAGGTAACAAATTTTTCATTTTATGGAGGATTCCAACTGATTTTGATAACTCAGTCAACACACATCCAAAGGCATGATCCTGTATATCACATGTATTCTTGGGTTAACATTTAAGGAATTGTTATATCTCGCAGTGAGCCTTGCAAGGCAGGCGCCGCCGGATGTCTTTGTTGCACTTGGGTTTCGCATGTCTTGGAGCCGGAAGAGCCATAAACGGCCGGAACTCTGACCGACGCAAGTCCTTTATGGTCTCTTACCTTTGCGAAGTTTACGAGCCCCGGAAAGTCTTTATTTGACTTCCGGGCACGACTAGTTATAAGGAAGATCTGTCACCGATGGAATTAGTACATTTTTAGGAGCGTTGCTATGCGTACACTTATCCTTCACCCGAGTTTGCGGCTTAGGGAACTGAGTGAAGTTAAAGCTTCTGCTACAATACCTCTAGTGGTGCCGACACCACGACACCACAGGAATGCACTTGTGTACAGAAAATTTACGATTGCACA
>JACJUY010003782.1:62529-77053 GCA_014220935.1 Platorchestia sp. MABIK | reverse complement strand
TTGTCTGCTGTCCCTGTTGTCTGCTGTCCCTGTTGTCTGCTGTCCCTGTTGTCTGCTGTCCCTGTTGCTTGCTGTTGTCTGCCATCATTCAGTTGCTCGAAAATTTCACTCAGGATCTTAAAAATTCAAAAAAACTAAATGAAATTTTAAGCATTCACGAGATCGATATAACCAATGCGCGAGCACACTATTGGTGCAAGTTCTTGTGTACTGTTTTTTACTGTTGATGCAATTGCAAAATTTACTGCTGTTATTTATTGTTACTGATATATACATAGCTGGGCTGCCAAATGAAGGGTCTTTGTTGTGGTCAAACTCGTCAGGTTTGCTTTCAAATCATGATCGACCACCCAGCATCTGGCAGCCCTTCAATGCTGCCTCAAACTTCATGTCCAATTACGTTCGAAAAAAGCGTTAACTTGATCATTTTGATAGAGAAAAAGGGGCAATGGAGCGCTTGTGGATTGCATCGTTAATTAGAAAGATAGTAAAGATAGTGCACCACGCATTATGTTACGCAGAGGTGACCACTGCACTCGCCTGCCCCCAGCTGGCCGCGCTGCCCATCGCTGCGGTGTTGTGTGTCTGCTGTGTGAGGTGTCGAGTTGTCCTCATGAAACGGATGCTCTGCCCTCATATTCTTCAGTATATGCTTATTGTTACTTTGCTGGTGTTTTGTATTTTATTATTCGTCACTTCTACATGGTGCAATATATCTCCTTAATATCTTCACAATATTTGCCATTTTATTTACATCCCGCTTTCATCTTCACTTCCTCACATCCGCCGTCTCCGTCTCACCTCTGCATCGTCCACAATCTCAAACAACCACATCACTTACCATCTCCTTCACACCCACACCACTTACTATCTCTTCACACCCACACCATTTACCATCTCTTCACACCCACACCACTTACCATCTCTTCACACCCACACCACTTACCATCTCTTCACACCCACATCATTTCCCACTCCACACCCACATCATTTCCCACTCCACACCCACATCATTCCTCACTCCACTCCCCCATCATTTAACATCCCCCTCACTGCCCGCAATATCCTCCCACCCCCCCTCAAGGGGGCTGGTAATAACATAATTCTCTAGGATGGCCACCATCTATCACGCGCACAACTTGTATTATAACCGCACAAAAACTTAACATATTTGAACGCTGCACCGACGCGGCCTTCTCTCGTGCGCTCCGCGGCATTAAAATGCGGCTCTGAGTGATGAGCTTCAGCGGCGTGTGTGTCAAACGGGCCTTCAGCGGTCTGTCTGGTGGCTGAAACGGGCCTTCAGCGGTCTGTCTGGTGGCTGAAACGGGCCTTCAGCGGTCTGTCTGGTGGCTGAAACGGGCCTTCAGCGGTCTGTTTGGGCGCTGAAGTCGATGTAGAAAATTGCGAGTTTGATCTCTGCTCTTCGTGATTTCAGTGAAGACTGAACTGGGATTCACAATAGTTATACAAGTATCGGTGCTAGTTTTATCGGTGCTAGTTTTATCGGTGCTAGTTTTATCTGTGCTAGTTTTATCTGTGCTAGTGTCGCTGTGTTTGTAGTGTCGTCAAAAGTGAAGTTAATCGTCATTTGATACGATGCTAGTTATCGTTTGACGCTAATAAACAAGTTCTATATAAAAAATGTCAGCATCACCACATTTCTTGAACGAGTTTCGGCGTCATCCATCATTTGAATATTGGATTGCCATTTGTGAGGAATATTACATTTTTCAGTTTTGTACTGGAATGGTGGCTTGATGTTGTGTTGTGTGGACCAGTGCCAATCAATTTCAATGATTTTTTCTTTCAAGTTTGCAAATCCGTAACTTGGAACGGAATTTATGGCATTTGTATACTTCTCATTTTTATACTAAAATTTTGTTGGTTAATTAAATAATTTGATGCAAAAGTTGTTTGTAGATGGATTTCGCTAGAGGAACTTGAAGAACTTCATCTCTTTAATTTCGAGTATTTCGATGCCAGCCTGAAACAGTTCACCTGTATCGCAAGCTGCCTGGAGTTGCTGTAATCACTGGAAGGCAATCTCGACAGCTGCTTGTGACACAAAGCCAGCCACTCATTGATCATAAAACAGTTCAAGTAACTCAATTAGCCAATTTTCCTGATATTGATTAGCTTTTCTACTCTGCAATCTCCAATTTCGAGCGCTCCAACTTCATTAATTTATTTAGCTTTAACATCTGCACCTCCCCCGCCTGTGACGGCCTGTGTTTCTTTTGACAACTCGCAATCTATTCGACTTCCCCGGTCAGGCGAATTTTCTTCGCGCCATTCTGTAAATTTTAATTTTTAATTTTTATTCTCGCTCGGAATTTTCATTCGATTCTCATTTCCTGGCTTTAGAGCAATAATTTGAGCCCGCGAGAAGGAACCCTTTCGAAAAATTAGCACCGGGAAATGAATGCGCGCGGAGAGGGAAAGGGATCACCGAGAGCGAGAACGAAGATTCGAGGGGAAAGGGACCGCGGAGAGGGAGAGCGAAGACTCGATGTATACAAGAAGGATGTCTTTGAACAGAATTAGGGAGTTTACCGTTCAAGCAATGTTGGGGTGTCGAGGAGTGTAAAGAGTAGAGTAAAGGTGAAAAAATTCTTTCTTCGATCTTGTGAGCTGATAGAAAAATGAATTTAAACCTGGAATGGGATGCGATCTTTGGGACGATGGTTTGATGCTTGAAAAAACATGGGATTTATGTATCTGTAAACCATAAGTGTAACCGAGAGATTAAAAACAATAGCGCTATTACACATAAATCTCCTATTTGCATTAGAAGTAAGGTTTACATTTAGAATAAGCCGCGAAAGCGACAGATTGGTGAAGCGACAGAAAATTTTCATAAAAAATTGAGGAAATCGTAGGGAAAATCGGAAAAAATATTGCTCTAAATTTGGTTCACTTAGGGTTTGAAGCAATCACCTTCTCGAAGTAGTTCTCAGCGAAGTTTTAGTGACATGCTGTAATGAACCCATGCATGTAGAGGAAATATTGACCATGTTTGCTTTGGCTAGTAGTTTTAATTTCAATTCCCGTTAAGTAGCTCATGTTAACTCAACTAGTAATGCTCAACACCCGAACATTACAGGAGAATGCTTGAAGAGATTAGCTGTCTGGCGAGCACACACTCCCTCATTCTAAGATTCCCGAGCCCTTCATCTCTTTCTTGAGTTCTTCCCGAGACACGTGCACTGCTCTGATTCTCTTTGTCCCCCTAAAGCGCCTTGTTGAAGAAACCCACTCTCGACGCCGGCTTGTCCTGCGCCCTCCACAGTTCCCGAGGAGCCCCGAACAAATGACTACTGAACGACTAGGTGGAAGGCGATATCATGCCTACCGTTCTATCAATCTGTGATAGACATGTATGGCCACAATGACTCCTAATATCACTCTCGAGCCCCAACAGTAGATGCTTTCATCTCTACCTCACCCGTGTGATTTCAAGAGCCGCTGCTTCAAGTCGAGCCTGATATTCGAGAAGTGTTCAAAGTTGTTCTTTTATGCGGCTTGTTTTTATCATAAGTTGACTTTATGGTGTCTGAATTTGGTTTTGATGGGGAATCTTTACTGAATTTAAGGTCGTTATATCTGTATTTGATTCAAGTGGGTTATCGGAGAGTTTTTTGTTCGTTGATAAGCATCTACAGCAGCGTTAAACGTATAATTTTTCGTAGGTTTTTTAAAGTACCCGTTTATAAGATTAACTGATTATTCAACATAGTAATTACCTTAATATTATCTCAGGTGATCACTAAATTACGCAAAATGGATTTATCGCTCAAAATTATTTTAAAAGAAACCAGAAATTTGTGAGAACATTTGACAACTAAAAACTCAACATATGCTTAGATAAGAGATAGACGGTATTCTTGATTAAAATATAACTCAAACTTCTGATTTCATATGCGTCGTGAAATAATTGTAGATGTTACCCCGTAATGAAAATTTAGAAAAAATAATCCCTTCAATGAAGGCAACAATCGCTTCCTTGGCAATTGCAACATTGCACACCATCACTAGTTCACACCTCACACACATCTACCCGATTTGCACTCTGTATTCCATGCAAGAATTATTAGCCCCTTTTATTTTCTCGTAGCGCTAAAAATTATTTACTTCTGTTAATATCGTTACTTATTCAGATCCCCCCATCACATTACTCACCACACTGAACAACCATTTCATTTTATAAAATCAGAGAACCGCTCCAAGTGTGTTCACAAGAGACGTTCAATCACCTTCACTTATCGTACTTTTAGGACATTCATATTTGATGTACATTGAGTTTATGTATTTTGGTGGCATTATTCGCTCACATCGCTTGTACTCGCTCCTGTGAAATATTGAGTGAGAACTCACTTGCCCTGCGCTGCCGAGCCCATGGCTAGCAGCGCAGCCATACGTAGCCCCTTCTTGCCACTCGCACGCGTATGCTGCAAATTGTGTGCTCATTATTAATGAGGTGTCAATAATTTAATGTAGGTCCGATCCTGCGCCCACACCCGGCCTGCCTTAGCTAGCCTGCGTCTCGCCTGTAGGATTCCTGCACGTCTGTTTAGGATCGCAGGATACACGCCCAGGGGCTCCTGCGAAATCGCTCGACATTCTTCTGCAAATATGAGTACTGTTTTCTATGTACGCTGCATTAATTTCTTTAAGTATTTGAGAATAGATAGTGTTCAACATGCGTTCGATTGAAGCTAAACGATAATGGCTGTCAAGTTGCAGGATTTTACATCATTTTTCATGCACTGCGGGATTATACATCACTGATGTATAATAAAATATATTCCGTGTTATAAAAATATAAAAACAACAATATTTTAAAATAAATATGTGTTTTAAAATGTTCTGTGATTCTGTAATTGCAAAAATTTTCTTACAAGGATTTCGATTTTTTCGTGTAAAAGGAATTTAAGTATATTTTAGAACCCATGTAGTACATATTTCTGGTTGTATTACTATAATTGTTCATGGATCATAAAACTATTTCATCGAAAATTTTAGCGTTCTTCATTGAAAAGCGAAACTAAACAGATATAATTTATAATTTCAGTATTTGTGATGACACTTTTTTTATACTTTTGTTATTGGCACTGCAAAAACCTATGTTGGATACCACAGTGACATTCCATGAAATTATTGATAAGTGTATGCACCAGAACTCAGTTCCGGATGCGTGTAAGTGTCCGTCAATAGCTATAACTGTGAACTATCCTACTGAGATCTTCCGAAGCCGTATTAATGCTGTCAATTATGAAAATAGTAACAGTCGTAAGAATCCTCACACTGTTTTAGACTTCACGCTGTGTTTTCTAAAAGTCGTTTAAAGTTTTAGTAACAGCACTTGTAAACAAGCTGGAATTTTTCTGTTAGAACCGAAACGCTGACATTTCGATAAGTTAGAATTCAGTGAAGATATCAGTATCTTTTCTGTTCTGAACACTGTAACACATCCACCAGCCCTCCGTGGTTGAGTAAATTCAAGCAACCGATTCCCAAGATTTCCACAAGTAATTCAGTCCTCTATGAAGTCAACCCAGAGTTTTGCGTGCGCTTGCAAACAGCGCAATACGTTTCGTTGAGTTATTCATATTCGTTTGTTCTCAACAACGTAACGTTTTTCTCGTTCGAGTCCTTCTTTATTCATGTTAAGTTCTGACACTGAATGTTTCATGTCTTTGTTAGAGCAAGGGCTCATTTTTGCGTCTCTATGTTTGGTCCTATAGATTATGGATGGTGCGCTATCATTGTGGGGGGATCTCCTCAAGCTCCTGCCTTTAAATAATGCACGCCACAAGTAGTCCTTGTCTTAAGAGAAAAGACTTCACAATTACAGTATAGAACTCCTGTGTTGTTCCAAAAAATATTTGATGGCAGAAATGGCCTTTGTTTCAAATCTGTAGCGCCTTCAAAGGTCATTAAATTATTAGGTTGGGTCTTTGTTACAAGATTTCCAAGCGAGGTTTTGACTAGTGAGCTACGAACACTCTGCTTTTTGTGAATGTAGTTTTTTCACCTACTTCGTTCTAAGTCTTCGTTATTAGAAATGAAAGAATGTTCAGTGTTGCGGGAAATCTAGAAATACAAGCTCGAATGCGTTAAAATATATTGCTTAAATTTTAACAATTCGCAATGTGAAGACTTGCGTGTAATTTTTTTAATGTTAAAATTTCTAATCAGTCACCTGGTGAACTATTTTGATTGAACGGCTTCGATTGCGACGTTTTTAGCTCTCTGTAATACAGGGGACGAAATAACAGGTCGTGGCTTGAAAAGCGTGATTATTTAAAACTTGGTAGTATGTTAGTAATAAGCCTATTATGTAACAAATTTGGAAGTCCCTAACATAAATAAAATGAATTTTAATTGTATGAGCTAGTATGGATAAATTTTTTATTACGAATAGCTTTTCTCAGTAAAATCTTTATACGAAGTTTAACTTTCCTCTAAAAACAATTCAAAAACTACAAGTCGAAGATCAAGTAGTGAGCTTATTTTAGATAAACGAAAGAAACTAAAAACTAAAAGTTTATCCTCATAACACCAAACGTTCTTCAGCCTTTCTTCAAAAGTCAAACAAATGAGTTTAAGCATTTATTAGAAGTGTTTTTTAACGAATGTGAATTCCGTTGCGCCACGTGACTCGTTTCAGGTGCCGGTATCAAACAGACGCGCTAACAAGGAATACCTGTTTTAAATCTGCTGGAACCGATTGCGGTACTTTATTGCTGCAGTTATAATACCTTTAATAATTTACGATTCCAACTCTACACGTAGCAGGGCTCGACTTCAAATGGACTTAACAAAATCTGAACGTCTCATACACCTTCGTAGCTTGTTGCTTAGAGAAGTTGAGCTTTCTCAAATTGTGAACGCTGGTAACGCCTGTGCACTGATCACAGTGTTGCTAAGCCACGGTCAACGTTTCCAATTGGTATTTTCATGACAGCCTTTCCTCCCCTCAGGGAGATATAACTATTGTATCTATGGGAATTAGCGCTCCTAAGTGGACTAAGTGAGGGCTCGAGCTATAGCTTACGTAGGCTATCTTATTGTTAAAATAGAATAGGTTTTTGTTTTGTTACGGACCATCTTTTTTCGTTTCACTGCTGTCCTGTTTTTCAGAACCTTCTACTTTCTTCTTCAACTGTTTCTTGTTTCATGAACTTCTTTCTTAGCTTACTGTTTCTATGCACCTTATGCATAGATTCTGCGTTCCCTCAACTCCATACTATTGGGTGCCTCCATCCTTCCTCTCTTTGAACATCTTTTTCGTGGTAAAGGGAGGCTAAAACTTTCTTATAAAATAATAGCAACCTTTCCTCGTGCAAGACAAGACTGTTTTCAACGAGGTAATGTCATTACAGGGCACCTCTTGACGGGTCTTTTTCATCAATACTTTCAGTTCCGAAATCCATTACCAAAATCGCGTCCTCGTTGAATAACCCATTTTTTCGCTGGAAAATTCTGTTCACTGGATTGTTTTCGAATGAAACATTTAAATTATCCGGAGGTCTTTAGCTTAGCAAAACTTCTCCCAACGATAACAGATGCATCCTTCCCCACCGCCACCCATCACAGAAACTATCTCAATACCGGCGTATTTCAAAGCTGGGCGCTACTTGCGTCACATGTCAAACTGAGATCCTTTCTGGTCACTAGCGCTTTTATCTGTCAAACAGAAAAAACTTATGATTATCAGCAAATATAATTATTAATATTTGCATAATTACGTTTGCGCTTGGTAGTTGAGACAGGACTATGCCCCAACGTAGCCTGTTCACCAATATGCAGGCCACCGCCGATAGCAATTCTACACTTCCGTGAAGTTGGCCATGCACGAATGAAGTTAGTTAACTACTTTTATTCTTGCTACGTGTTTGAAAGAATTTAACTAGTACAAGTACCTCTGTTCTTTCGAAAACTGCCATGTGATGACTTTGCAAACGGAGTTCATCTAATTTTGACGTCTTCTTTGCCCTTTCTTCGCAAAAAGCGTGTGAGCTAAACGCCTGAACTCGTACGATGTTCATTTCGCCTGCTCGTGTACAAAAGCCACTTAATATCGCGAATGCGAAGACTCTCCTAATACCATCAATCAATAAGACGACCTGGGCTCGCTCCTAGGAAGGTCGACAAAGGCAACGTCTTCGACGCAGTCTCCTCATTAAGACTGCACTGCAAGCTTCATCAATAAGTCTCTGCATGTTAATAAAGTCCTCCTGATTAGCTCATCAGTTCTAGTCTCAAACACAGAACTGTTGGTGAGATTTGCCTTTGTTTGACAGACTTATTTATGAAAGCCCGCGTCATCGCTTCGGGAACCAAAATCTCACATGAGCGTTACTCACAACCCTTCTCGAGAGATGTTAAACGTCGCCGCATCCATGAAAAACATTAAATTTTATGCATTAAATAGGTTAAATAAAAAAATTCATGACAGAAATCGGGATTATTCCTTTTTGAGTATGGTTGGAAAAAAATTTCAAATTTGAAAATACGACTCGTACCAACAAAATAAAGTGAGATACCATTTTCGTGAGAGGAAAACTCTTCCGAAGGATTTGAACTGGCAAGATTTTTTTCCATTTCATTTCGACTCTAAATGCATATTTTACGATCACCACGAGCTTTTTTTAATTTTAGGACGCATAATTAGTAATAGGAAACATGAGACTCGTCTGAGATCCATTGCGATGTGAGGAAACATCCCTACGACTTTCTGCATCCATCGCTCTGCGGTCATCACTTCGAAAGTCTGAAGTCTATTTATAACTGCCAATTATCCCCTCGATATAAACTGAATTACCAAGAAAAGAATTTTAAAATTTGCCTTTACTGGCAGGGCCGTCTCGTGTTAACTATGAGGCGTTCGTAACATGAAAAGCATGTATCACGCTGTAGCCTTCGCAACAGTGGGAGCATAATTCTGAAGACATCCATCTAACGAGACTCCCTTTGAAAGCTGGGGCGCATTGTATCACTCAATGCAGTGTTGCACCTCAAAAACACTCTGCGTAAGTGCCTCAACCTTCGAAAGCCATCAATAACGGAGGTGTCAATAGCACAAGGAAATTTCTCATGGTGTTGCATTTAAGTTTTGGCATATTAGATGTGGCACCATCCTTCATTTCGTGCGCAAACACCTTGTGAAGCAATCTAGTCGAAAATATACACCGGAATCACTTTTCAGGGCCTAGTAACGCCGCGGCACGGAGCCGCAAGCGACTGAAATATGCCAGCACGAACCTCGTGAGAGAACAGAAGCCCATCGCACGGAGCTGTTAAAGCCTCAAAGAAATATTGCGTATTAGAAATTCGCAACGATTCTCGAACAAAGCGGGCATTTAAAACCTTCCAGGCATCCAATTTTGGTGTACGTTTATGCTGAAATTGATCGTGGTGGGAACATGCTGTATTAGCAAACGTAAGTTGCCTTGTGTGTCAACAAAACTAAACACTCAAAAATGAGTGGCTTCAGTAACGTAGAATTGGCAGGTAGAAATTAAGATCAGTAATGAAAACTCGATATCAGAATTTACAAAAATGCGAGCACAGCATACGCAATTCAAAATGAATTTAACCGAATGTGTAGAATAGTGTTTCATTATCGACCAGCTTCATTTAAGTGAATCGTTAAACTAATTACATTCCCTTCTGCAACATCTGTGTTTTGTATAACTAATTACTAAGTTTTTAGTACAAGAAAAACAAAAAGCTCACACTCGTACACTCAACTACTACCTCCATATCGACAAGCATTTGACCCAATTGAGACAAGTCGTTCTGTTAAATAGTAATTCTAACCTAATAAAGTTATAAAGAGTTATCCAAAAATCAAGAACTTATGGAGGCGGCATTTTATGAAGATGATATTTAACAGGAATACTAGTGTCCGTGTTTCTCTGTAAACCACAAAACGGAAACCGGATATCGCCTGCAGTAATAATGCATCATGGATGTTTTTTCAAGGCTGTGATGTATGAACATCTATCGCAGAGGAGCATACAGCCACATATCGCTCTTAAATGTGAACAATATGCCTTAATCTGCTCGTAGAAGGTGAGTAAGTAGCAGCAAGATACCATTCGTAGGGGCGTTGTTTTTTGCGTTGGAAGTATTTGGTAGGATAGAGCAGGCAATCGTAGTTGCTCGTATATAGTCAACATGATAGTTTTGCTATGAGACTAGCATTTAGTCAACATGATAGTTCTGTATGGAATTAGTGTTTAATCGAAATGACTGTCTTGCATAAAATTAATGTCATATCAATATTATAGTCTTGTATGACATTAGTATTGACTAATTTCATATTCCTACTCGAAATTAGAATTTCTTCGACGTGGCGGTGTTATGAAGTTAGTATTTTCTAAACATTATAGCTTCATTTAAAATTTTAGTAGTTATGTGGTGTTCACGCAGCGACGAAAACACAAAGCAATATAAATTGACTCAGATATTTGACTTGACTAAGAATCGGTCCTTTAAACATTGTTGCGCTCCTCTGCCAACTGTCGTACGGAGCCCTCGCAGTCGTGCTCTGCCCACACCCTCGTGTCGTTATTCGCGTCTCTTATTGCAAAATTTCATTGCATTTAAATTCAGTTCCACGTTGACTAATATTTTCAATGAAATTAGGCGGCTCATTTGTTTTTATGGAATATTCAGTTCATGCAAAGCGTTTTCTGGTCTTCAACTTACGTTGTCAAATGCATCGTGGCAGATTAGTAATGAATTTTACTATAGAGTTAGCATCTTGCCTTTTTATTCAGCAAGTTTTCAATCATTCGCTGATATAACGAAAAGCACATCACAAAAAAGAATATATATATTTTATAACTTATTAAAAAACAGCATTAAAATACAAGAAAAATAATTTATTTGCGAGTGTAATTTTTAACTTAGTTTTGACATGAAATTTTATTTATCATTCATAGCAATAGTTAACTTTTAAAATTAGCATTTACTGAGCTTATATACTTGTATCTGTAAGTCGATGTAGGTCGGCAAGACAATGTGAACTAAGGTATCGTACAGGAGGAGTCTGCTCGCCTGGTTATGGATTTCTACTCGTCCCCAGACAAGTTCATGTTGATATTCAGAACTTACAAGAAGCAAATGGCCCAACTGCGACGAGCGGTGGCAGCATATTATGCAAGTGGGCTCCAGCAATGATGGATATCGATAGACAAGCCTGCGACAGGTTCAATTTAGTGAAGATCAGGTAACCTCGCACAAACAGCCACTAACGCTGCTGCACCTCTTAATAAAATCTTCCTAAAATAAGTGGAGCTCATTCGTTTTCATGCGTCTTCTTTACGTCAAATTATCTTTGGGTTCTTCATTCGCTTTTTTGGTCAATAAATTGTAATAATGTTCGTTACGTTGGTCAATGAGAACTGCAGACAAGTAGTGTCTGAGAGGCTGGTGCACTGCGTAATATTGGAACAATAAATTCTCATTGTAAAAGGGAACATTAAATATGTTAACTGAAAGGCGTTATTAACGTGGTACAAAACTTGTAAAGCTTCCGCACGCGTCCTTGTCGGCACTTTGTCAAACGCGATAAAAATGTGCTATCGTTCGAAAGAAAGCGCTGATGTTTGGCGTTAGCATTCATTGATATATGTCCTGGTAAAAGCTCTCATATATATATAAATACATGTGTACATTTAGTTGTGTGCATTTATTGAGAAGTGATCATAGATACTCATTCAGGAAAATTTGTTCAGGTCATTGGAATACTGACTCGTTTTACGAGCGTGGCGGTATCGTAAACTCTAAAAATCGAGAAATTTTAAATAAACACACATTTTATTCACTGTCTGAGAGCACCTTTTGCTTTACACTTTTAGAAAAGTATGCCCCACTTTTGAAAATAAATTCAACAAAAATTATATGTCACTAGAACACTTTATTTGAAAACGAAGTCACTAAAGAACTATACTTCGCCTTGGAAAATAAACTTGAGGTAAAAATATAATTCATTGGCGCTGCAGTTTTAATTCTTCATTTCTTATTGATAGAATATTTTAGCTATCCTACAGTTGGTAATTCCACAGAAAAATTTTTACTCTAAGTGAAGTCGAGTCCATGAAATAACGATACGAATGACAGCGAAAAGTTTAGTCGCGGGTTGGAGACAAACTCAAGTGAGGGGAGACTTTAAATGTTACAGTAAAAGCCAGAGCTTCATATTTAATGGAGGTAAAGTTCGGCAGAAGAGAAGCACAAGTGGAGCAGCTCGCTACATCTTGGATGGTGGGTGAGAGACTGCTCCAGCTTCTCGTCCGCAACTCCAGAGCACCTGCCCAAATATATCACAAGTTAAATGAATTGAGTAATCATTGAGATCTAATTGGTACTGAATGTCGTCGGTTGTCGATGTCAAGTTTCGAGCTCATTTAAAATGATTGAACATTTTCAAACAAGAAAGTCAAAGACCTTGAAAGGGACGGATGAATTGTAATATCAACTGCTACACAACAATTAGCATTTAGGAGCCAAAATGTAAACTGGTTTTGCTAAGAATAGATTAAAATTAAAATTGATCTGTTTCTACCTAAAAGTTTACCAACCACCAGCACTCGCGAGTCCCATCATCGTCATAAATTGTTTTTTTCTGTTCTTTTGAATATTATCCTACAAATATAACCGTTTCAGGAAAATAATTGATGTTCTCATGAGGTAAAACTTGGCACTTCATGACCTCATTTTTGAAACGTACTTTTGAAATTAAATTCTTACCGACTCCTACTGTGTGGTACACGCTCCTCAGCCATGCAGAAGAAAGGAAGGCTGAATTACGGTGTGGCAGCTATCGAGCAGCTTTACTACAGTGAAGTGATGATGGATTCACCATTGTGTCCTCATCCACTCTATCCTCGTCGCTCAGGAATGGATGAATTGTTCTGTTTGAGGCATAGCGCCCTAAAAATGCCTTGAAGCAACCGAGGACTATCTATTCCTTATTTATTACCGTTCCTATCAAATTGTCGGGCTGTCTGCTGCTGAATTATTATTCCTCATTGATTAACTACGTTGTGCGTATTATGAATCTATTCTTTAAACCCAGGATGAAGTTCATTTTGCGTGCGGGCTTTTCTTGTGATCGATCTTGGGAACTGCGTTGTAATATTTATTCCTTGCCGAGGAAATAAATAAACTCTGCCTTAAACTCGGGGAATGTTTTCGTTCTAAAAATTCAAGGTACGAATCAGACGTTATTTCTTTTTCTCTTACGGAAATCATATACGCATCCTTATATGAAGAGTATGCAGTTATATTCTTAGGAAACGAATGGAATTTGTCGTGAACGGAGCAAACCAGATGGGGTTATTTTAATTATTTAAGTTTCACAGCTACATGCCTTTCATTTCACCTTACTCGGTAAAGTTTTGAATGCAAGAGCGCGAGGTAAACGAGTATGCCTCTATGCACCCTGCTGTGTGCAAGTGTTTGTTTTTTTCTTTCATGGATGTTAAATAATTTCTTCATTCTTTTAAGAATGCCTGCAAGGGTTTTTGTAAAACTATTGCCGGAATGTAGTATGTCTATCTTGGCTGGATCCATGAACTTCCCCTGTTTTTGAATAATAAAAAATCGAGATTGCCATTTTTCAAAAGCACTAAATTTGAAGCACTGATATGATAGTTACATTCACAATCGTCTTTTCAAAAAGTTACTTTATTTTTATCCAAAACGAAAAGTGATGTGTATGCAAAAGTGACCCCCATTATTCTATGGTGCTTCCAGCAGGATGTATTTGCTACCTTCTCAATTCCTAAACCAGTTTTATAACATTCTTATAACTCTCGCATGCAGTGCAAACGAAAAAAATGATCACATATTCTAGAAATTGTCTAGTCCCAAGCTTTTAAAACGCAGTTTCTAAAATAGTGTATAACCGCTACTGGTGGCGCCCTGAAGGCGGTCGTGTTGCCACTTTAGCCCGACTTAGACACCGTGATCGACACCATTACTGCGGATTTTTCCGTTCAAAGACCATTATCAAGGATTGTGTCCTTCTACCTCGGTGTAAGTCACTTTCAAATCGCGCAAAATAAGGGGTGAAATTTGACAATCCCGCCATTGCACGACTATTTATCATCCCCTTTGCACCAGCTTGTAGAAAATAATCCTTTAGTTTGGCCTGGGGCGTTCGATGCACCCGAAGAAAACGCATAATTTACAAGAAAAAGCGCCCTGTCGCTGTGTCTACCGACGTAATAACCAACTCTGCTATCCTTCTTTAATGACCGTCATACATTACGCATAATGCCTCACACTTATTCACATTAATTCGAGTATAACCCTATCAGAATTACGCCTGACTCCGATCCATCAGAATCGACCTAGCGCGGGCCAGCCGGGTCAGATGGGTGGGTCGGAGTGGCGGCGAACGGCATCCTACGTGATGGCTTTGTGGCATCCTGCGTGTTGGCTTTGTGGCATCCTGCGTGTTGGCTTTGTGGCATCCTGCGTGTTGGCTTTGTGGCATCCT
>JACJUY010003782.1:25654-56119 GCA_014220935.1 Platorchestia sp. MABIK | reverse complement strand
TTGAAAAATAGTAAAACCAAAGACCTTATTTTGAGAATGATACTTCCAGAACAAAAGTCAATGACCCAGACAGAGCGAGTGAATTATATCAGTTAAAGTTTGACTGAAGAGAATGAGTTTTAATAACTGTTACACTTTCATGACTTGGATGATCTTAAAACAAACGTTAATCACGCACAAGGATCAAGGTCCTATGTTTAATCATTTCCAAATTGATCATAGTTGCTAGCCCCCGGAAACAGATCTATATTCGTACTCAAAAACTCATACAATGTTGCTCACAGAGAGTATACTCGAATGATAGAAGCATGGCATGTTTATGAACTGAAGTATGATTTCAATTAGAATACTAATCATTTTTTCTGCTCTGAAATCAATAAAACTGTAGCTTGGATGGTTAGAATCATCCGCTCGATTGTCCATTTCGCCTCAATCTCTTGTGACCACTAGCTTGGATGGTTAGAATCATCCGCTCGATTGTCCATTTCGCCTCAATCTCTCGTGACCACTAGCTTGGATGGTTAGAATCATCCGCTCGATTGTCCATTTCGCCTCAATCTCTTGTGACCACAAAGCTGCTCTTTGTTTTGCGTCGGATGTGTACTGAATAAAATGTATTCTTAAAAGTTGCTCTCTGTTTTTTTTTCAGGTTCATGGTGTTCGTAACACGATTTATTTTAAGAACTGATCGTGAGCTAGCAGTTATAGAATAACAGTGTTTTAGAGGAAATGATATGTTATTTCCTGCAAATTTTAACCAGAGGAGAACAGGAACTGTATCTAAGCAAGAAATCATGGAAAAAAT
Source organism: Platorchestia sp. MABIK (assembly GCA_014220935.1). NCBI lineage: Eukaryota > Metazoa > Arthropoda > Malacostraca > Amphipoda > Talitridae > Platorchestia > Platorchestia sp. MABIK. Next base: position 55,314 of record JACJUY010003782.1, on the reverse strand, counting down.
AAATATTCATTTTACATCCGGCTGTCAGTGTGGTGAAAGTAAATGACCGACTAATCTTGCACTGTCTAAGCGCTAACCGGCATAGTCTAGAACAAGAAATCTAGGGAACATTCTTTCTTAACCATCCATCATGTACACAGACAGCAAACTCTACTAGCTAAGCACAGATTAGTACATGAAATGCCATTTAAACAAGATTTTGCGAGAATATTTTTCAACATGAGACTTTTTTCAACACATGAATGCTCCCATCTAAAACAGGCAAGCTGATATATGCAAACTATATCAATATCACCATTACTCTACAGGTCAAGTGAAGAAAAATGCATTCATGTTTCACATTTTGTAACCTCTTATTCTTTATCGACCGGAAATGAGCAAAAACATACATTTTTTAAGTCGCCATTGCTGCTGCAAATAGAAGAGAGCAATTTCTCTTCTGGATTTAAACAATTTTTCGTTTTGCTAAAAAAATTCAAATCATTCTTTATTGACTATGTAAAACAGTAAAATATGTGCTTGGTCAGGAAGTCGTGAAATAAATGTATGAATGAATATACTCTCAAATCGTACGAGATCTATTCCTTATTAAAATTGTGCTCTAAAGTTTTGTGTAAGTAAGGTGGTACGCGTGTTCATTTTCAGGAATGTAAGGGGACACAAACTTTCAGTCTTCAGGAATGTAATTGACTTAGTTAGTTTTGATAATTCTTCTTGCTACTTTTTAATTTCAATGAACTAACTGAACAAGGGTCTTCAAAAATACCGCAATATTAAGAGAGCGTAAGACAGTCAAAATAAAGGTACATGATTCACATTGAGTGGGCTGAGAGTGTCTTAACAAAAATTAAATATTATGAGAAGTATGTACCTGAGATAAATACATAATCGTAGTTTTCTTACCATCCACTACGTTCTTTTTCTGTAACAGATAAGCTCAATAAATATATCACATTCGTACAAAACCTGCCAATAACATATATTTTAAACATTTAAAGACATGGCTTTTAAACAACATATATTCCAAATCTGCTGTTAAAATTCTTCACATTAAGTAGTTCTCGCGACGCTAACGAACGCCTTCCGTCTAACGGTGAGTGACGAGAGCGAGAGCAGCGCACCAGACGTTTCTTAGCTGTTCCAATATCGGGCAACGCGACCAACGATAAGTGGCTCATTTCTGTACAGTGGGCACACGGCAGCCTTTTCTTGCTGTGTTGGGCTTCCGTCAAATGTAAATGAGGAAGTAACCTTTACATCGATTTCGCTCAATGCTTAATTAAGCCTGCTTAGAGCAACTGAGTTCATAAACAGTTGAAACCTTTACCACGTCTTATTTAGGAAAAAGAATCTAGTTAACTGCAAATGAATGACATGCTGAGGAGAAGGTATTTCAGATAACGAAATGAATTCACTCGATCGATCGAATCAAGGCAAGAAATCATGTTAAGTGACGAATCCAGCTGGATCGAGGAACACACACTGCGATACGAGATTAAATTACATGTCTGTTTTCACAGTGGGACTTGTGAGCAATGCACTATTACACATTCGAAAAACTGAATATCAAAGTGTAAATTGAACTCGACGCTCACTAAAATAAAAGGCCCCAAGCCGCCGGGGGAGTTAAATCGATATTAGATCACGTCATCGAAGTTAGAGAGCAAATAGTGATTCAGAGCCCGAATATTTTCACTTTCTAATTTCGGTTGCGCAAGAACGCGCCTCGCAAATTCCTAAAGTCAGTATTGGAAGAAACCAACAATTCAGTCAACAGTAATTCATCCAAAAATATCTGTAGTAAGTTCGTGATTGCGAACTGCTCTCATGTAAGAAATAATTTGTACCGAGTGGCCAAGATTTTATTCTAGCGACTGACTAATCGAGCGAATGGTCTGTGGGATTCGAGAGACATGGAGTAATCAATGGAACACGTAGTCTCTCGGCTCTGAGAGACTTGTCGTTATTAGTCTAGCTCATTGTCCCGTGGGTAGAACAGGCTCGCTCCGATCAATCGAGTGCTTCACTCCACGGTCTGAAGAGGCTTGCTAAATTAAGGCAACTTACTGCAGCAAGACGTGAAAATAGATTTCTCCTTTTAACAAAAAAAGAGTATCAATGGTGTTTCGATAAAATGACACTTTTTCCAAGCATGTTGTGTGCGATGGAATACGTCTCCATTGTTTCTGGGCATCACAATAAACATTTACTTATACTGTTTGTTCGTCACTGAATAGATGAAATTCTCACTCGTCGCAGCTGAATACTTCACAAATCATTTGATATTATCGAGCGAAATATGCGGTATGTAACAGATTTTAACAATATTATTATTTGTCCACCACAAATACCTGACAATTTTCAGCGCCTATATGCTTATCTGATCATTGCTGGATGGAATGTGACTAGCTTTCAATTTGTCTTTTCACAATTGCGCAAGAGACAATATTATGGGTTAAAATTAATTGTCATCTCGGTCAGTGTTAAAAACTTTCCTGTATCTTGAAATTTTCATCTATCAAGAAGGCGATGAAAGCTGAACTCTGTTTCTTTTAAAGTAATGTGAAAAGTGAACAATGACAAAAGCGCTCGACCCAGTAGCGTGTGAAAAGTATCATTTTTCTTTAACTCTCTGTTACTAAATAAACCATACAGAACTGTTTTCAATAATCTGACATTAATAAAAAGTAACTCATAAAACTCCATTGGAGTCTTCTTTTTTTTAATCGGAAGTAGCTCACTTCAATTTCTGCGTTGTTCCACTTAAAAATCTCGAACAATTATTTCAATGACACTTCGAAACAAATGCTAATTGGTGGCCCTATTCTCTTCAAAGAGTTGCAACCACTTTATCTTTATACCCTGAGCAGAGCTCATCGAAACAAACACAACGTCGTGTATTAGAAACAAATTTCATGAACCCTGAGCTGAGGCAGGCAAAAGTTTCGAGACTAAAAGCTGAAGGTTGGTTGTTGAGTTCCCTTGAGTGCGGAAGCTTTGCAGTGCCTGCTACCGTGCCAGCGGCAATCTCGGCAGTAAATACCGCAAAAGTGCAGCCTTAGTGCCACCTTTGAACGATACCATGAGAGTGAACTACAGAAGAGTCCTTTGCCTCCTCCTTCTCAAGCACAATGGCTTGCGTTTGTTCCTTCTCGATGTCTCCCTCTCAGCTACCGCTGCAGTTGCAGCAACTCTGATGTGTTGGCCCGCTGTTGCCCTGCTGAACAATCTCTCACAAAGCCGGAATGTGGTACGGATCACAAAGAAGTGCCAAAACAGCACAATTGTGTTGCGTGCTGCGTAATTGAAGGTTGTGTTTTGATACACTTTGTGTTCTCGCACTCGCCATCTACGATGGATTTACGTTTACTTGATATGTATGAAAGAAGGATAGTCGAAAATCCTTACAGCATCTCTCCTATCTTAGTCGTTGACTCTCCTGAATTGTCCACTCGACTCTATTTAGCCTCGAACACAAACATGAACCTTAGAAATGCAAAGAGCAGTTTGTCAATCAGTTTGATTGGAAGCTGGTCAATCAGTTTGTAGTTGGTAATGACGCATTAATTGTTCGTAACTAAATACTGTCATATTGATACCGTCTTTTAACACTTGTCACATTTCAACACAGCAATAGTATTGAGAAGATTATGCAGCCTCATTGAGGTTCAAAAAAATCACACAGTCCAGCTTGATATTGAAGCAGTTCAGAAGCATTTCGGCAGAAAATATCGAAATAAGTTTCCTGGCTTCCAGGGGCCAACAACCTCGGAAATCAGTCAAGTATTCTTGAATAACTAATCTATTTTTCCAAGATTAGGTTCGTTCGTTTAATTGCCAACTATTCATAGATTATATATTGAAGTTGTATGATAAACATTCATAAGTCTTAATGCAGGGTTACAACATCGGGCCTAAGATGTTCTTGCATTTCTTGATTTTAGCATACATGAATATGATTGTAAGGTGTTTTGGTCAGATTAATCCTTTCATTTGAATTAGATTCTGCTTCATGTTCACTTCCTGATTTTCAAGGTATTAAAATCTAAATTTTCTCTGCTAAGAAAACCATGAAAATTTTCAATCTTCGTTATTAAAACTGTAATTTTTTTCTTTACACCAAGACTCATGCAAAGATCAGAGTAGTGACACAAACAAGCATGCATTTCATCTCTTAAGATAATGGAAAAACTACAGAACTCCAACCCTGTATCCTAGGCTAACCATGAAAATATTTACGTCTAAACGCGAAGCACTTTCTCGGGTAAATTTTGCAGGCGAAGCTGTCGTTCTAACTACGCCAAACTTTTCGTGACCGACCAACTTGAGGCGAGATTCGAATGTGCTTATAAACTCAAGCTTCTTCCAAGATTGCTACTCGTGGTATTGCTTGCTGGCTAACCCTTACAGTGTAGCTCAGAACGGGCACTAAGGTTAAATTTGGGTACCGTTGCCAATAGAGAAGTGAATTTTATCGCTGAGCTTAGCTCAACGTTTTGGACTTCCGTAAGATGGCGACGTGCTTACAAGACTTGAACTATGCAAGCCATTACACAATGTCAGTTAGTATTTCATGGGAATTGTTTTACTTGGAGCAAAAAGCGTCTTACGACTCCACTCACGGCTTCCAAAATTGACTTCAGCTTCAGCAGTGACTTTACTCCTTATTGAGCTCTGATGCAGTTTTGAATACAGGCTATTATGTCTACTTGAGACTTGGAAAATAACTTGAAACCTCGGGTATTTTGTACTCGGTTTTTATCATAACGGTGCTCTACAACTGCAGCAGCATCGCCAAAAGTATTACAGTTGGAGGAAAATGTTGATTTGGAAGTGCTGAAAAACCATGCGCTAGATGTTACTCACACGGTAAATTTTGAACGAAAAAATCGTTTCTTTAATGTTACTTAAACTGTAAATTTTGTACCAAATGTGAACTGTGTTCGGTAATCGATTCCGTAATATTTCAAACTGACGATATGTTACGTTTTGAAATTTAAGAAAACATAAAAAAAATTTAAAGTGTAATACCTGAGAGTGTTCTTTCCACGAGTTGAAACAGTGTTTGGCATAACTAGCAGGACTACTCGAGAGTAAACGTCGCCAACGAAAACATTATGATTCTTGAATGTGCTTTGTTCATTCCAATACGGACTCAGTTAAGCATGCACTGCAATGTGCTCTTTGAATTACAACCTATGTTAGCGTACTGTACTTTGTAGAAAAATTGAATACACAAACATTCGTGCAACACAGTTTTCTACGTTTGGAGACAGTGACAACGCCTTTTCCTCCTCAGAATTACAGTTATGAGTCACTGAAATCAGTACCACTCGTCTTCATTTCTAAAATTTTTAATAATTGCAACAACAGCTGCATGTGCGAATGGCTCTTCCAGGTCGCTGAATATAGTACTGGAGTGCCTCTTTAGCGAATGGTAGTAGAGTGGCATAGTGGGACTCATGTTGCTTATTGGAGGGCTGTAGTACTTGTGACGTCTCTTCCAGTAGAAGTGGAATGCTGTAGTACTTGTGATGTTTCTCATAGTGGCAATGGAAGGCTGTAGTACTTTTGACGTCTCTTCTAGTGGCTGTGGAGGGCTGTAGTACTTTTCATGTTTCTCCTAATGGCAATGGAAGCCTGTAGTACTTGTGATGTCTCTCCTAGTGGCAGTGGAGGGCTGTGGTGCTTGTGATGTCTTTCCTAGTGGCAGTGGAGGGCTGTGGTTCTTGTGATGTCTCTCCTAGTGGCAATGGAAGGCTGTAGTACTTGTGATGTTTCTCCTAGTGGCAATGGAAGGCTGTAGTACTTGTGATGTCTCTCCTAGTGGCAGTAGAGGGCTGTATTACTTGTGATATCTCTCCTAGTTTCAGTAGAGGGCTGTAGCACGTGTTAGGCCACTTCCAATGGCATTGGAGTGCTGTGCTACTTGTGAACGCTTCATTTAGAAATTGTTTATTGGAAGCACATGAGAATGAGCACCTGCATTAGGGTTAGCCTCTTTTCCATGCCTACCCAGCTGGCTTGAATCCACTCTCCGAGAACACCACCATTCTTGAAAAAGTGCAACACTATTTAACTTGCTTCAAAGGTTTGGCTAATTGAAAAAAGTGCTTACTTGTTGATGACAAAGTAGCTGAGATTGGCGTTGTCGCTAGGGAGAAAAAATTGTAAGATTTCCTATTTTATTTATGTCGTTTGCTTCAGGCATCACTTTTGCATCAGGTATCATTCAAGCATCCCATTTTTTACGTGAGATAAACTGAATGTTAGCTGAAGTCACTTTTTATACAGGGCGCAATGCAAAACAATGGATTTAAAAATTATCTCAGTAGCTCGACAACTAAACAGGAACTTGCTGGAGCAGGCAACAAGTTGGAGACTTTTGTTACAAGCCTGGTGGTCCAGCAAAAAAATTTGATGACTCTGCTATAAATCTAGCAGCTTAGCAAGTTGTATAACTCTGCTACAAGTCTTGTGGTTCAGCAACAAGTTGAATAAGTCTGTCCAAGTCGGGCAAATTTTGATCCAGCCGAATAACTCAGGAACTCGTCACAGTACTTTGAGGGATGTCAAACAACTCAAATGAGACTTGGATGACTCTACAGTTGGTGAAATACTTCACCTAATTGTGTGATCTTTGGATCAGCTACTTGACATCATTAGTTAAGCTTGCACCTTCAATCAAAAATCTGTGATGATGGCTTTCACATGTCTTTTAGACTATATTCTCTTGCGTGCCTAATAATCATATGCCAGAAATTTTCAATTCGATGATAGAGTGGAAATCTATGGAAATTTTTGAAATAGCAGTACAAGCCGTCTTTACGTCCACGTTTTTAGATGATACTTTATTACAATTACTGTAGTTGTAATTTTTCATGTTGTCATCAGTCGTAACGTTTTGACTGAGTTAACTTTTGCGAAATTTTATGTTTTTTATGCATGACATTTAGCTAAAATTTACACTTGAGGGCTCTTGGGTCCGTATATTGCAGCATTAGGGGTTGGTCGAAATAGTCTTTCTAGGCTTTTGCTTTTTAACCTTTTTTTTAAGGTTTCATTATGTTCGAACAATTAACGTAGAAAAAATTTTCAACCGATGTGCCTCATTTGCAGTATGTATAATCAAGAAAGGAATTTGAACACTAGGGCAATTTTGAAAATCGCCCGATGGAAAGAAGTTATAGGCCATTAAACAAAAACTCGGCGTATGAAACCAATTAAGCTCGATGATTTTAGCTCATACTTAATGCATTTTTAAAACTTACGAACAGTTTAACTTCATGTCTCTAATTGATAAAGCAGGGCCCTCATTTCCTAAAGTTATCTAAGTGTGGGATTTCAGAAGATATATAAAAACTATCAAAATTGCACGTGAAAGGAATTTAAGAAATGAAGGCTCTTCTTTATCAATTGGTGACACGATGTTAAACTGTTTGCAAGTTTTGTAAATGTATTAATTATGAACTTAAACAATCGAGCATAATTGGTTTTATACGCAGAGTTTTTTTAATGGCGATGTTTCAAAATTCCACAAGAATTCAAATTACTTTCTCGATAAACTACTTTCTTGAAATTACTTGAGGGCCCTGAAGTAAAATTACTTACGTTTTTTTACACACTGATTCGAAATGAGAAAAGTACCGGTGTCTGAATTGATTTAAGAAAACCTTCGATAGCTCATTTTTGACAACGTGACATCACATGTGATGTCACGTTGTGCTAGTTGGCTGTTTTATGCACTGTTTTTTCCAACGTCTTGTAAATTTCTGTTCCTAGGGCGATTTTTTTTAATTTAAAGAGACCATAAAATTTCCTTTTTTTAAAAACCAATACAAAAAATAAGACCAGGAGGCTGAAAAGCTTTCGCATGTAACTCACTCTGAGAGAATGAAGACCTTCAAAATCTCCGGCAGTTTGAGCAGCCCTTGGATGCTGCTATATGCGGACAGAAGGGCCTTCAAATGTTGTGATGCGACGACTAAAGACATATAAATACATTTTATCTCGCAGATTATTCATTTAGTTAAACTGGACGCCAAGACTGTAAATAAAATTTTTATTTCAGGCCTTCAGCTAACTATTGGAGCATTTTTTATCTTTTCTACATCTCAGTGTCCCAATCAGATGTTAGCCACTGGCTTAGACAACACTCGGTAAAACGCTTTCGTCCAAACAAGCGTAAGGTTAAAGAGGCTCTAGTTCTGTAGATACGCTTTTCCTTCGTGACAGATTCCATGCTATTCTCGAGCGCCAAAATAAAGAGAAAAGAGAGACTCACCGGTGAAAATAACGTCAGGGGGCAAAGTAACATTAAATTGAACAGCAAACCAGATTTGGTCGGGGATCTCCGGCCGGAGGAGAAGATTGGCTTCAAGACGGTCCGACACATTGTCCTGGCACGAGCAGCGCCGGTCATCTCGAGCAGCCGGGTCCGGGGAGCTTTATCGCAATCACGCACACATTTTTCCAAGCAGCAGTGATCTTTGTACTTTTCGAATGGATATCAGCATGATGCTCGTTATGGCTCGTAATGGCTGCTGTAGTGCTCGTTGATGCTCGTAATGGTTGCATTATTGCTCGTTGATGCTCGTGGTAGCTGCAGTATTGCTCGTTGATGTTCGTAGTATCTGCAGTATTGCTCGTTGATGCTCTTAGTAGCTGCAGAATTGCTCGTAATGATTGCAGTATTGCTCGTTGATGCTCGTAGTAGCTGCAGTATTGCTCGTTGATGCTCGTAGTAGCTGCAGTATTGCTCGTTGATGCTCGTAGTAGCTGCAGTATTGCTCTTTGATGCTCGTAGTGTCTGCAGTATTGCTCGTTGATGCTCGTAGTAGCTGCAGTATTGCTCGTTGATACTCGTAATGGTTGCAGTATTGCTCGTTGATGCACGTGATATCTGCAGTATTGCTCGTTGATGCTTGTATTAGATACAGTATTGCTCGTTGATTGTCGTATTGCATGCAGTATTACTTCTAATACGTGTGTAAGCATTAGCATCAATAGGGCTACTTTTTATAGAAAACATACTTGATTCAACTTTCAGAGAACGAGAAGTGTGAAATTTAATGTTGTGGGAAACCTAAATTGCATTCAGGTTTTCTTCAAGATTCAGGATTGAAATATTTGGAACATTCGGACTTGAAAACTTACAAGTGTCGATATGCGACATGTGATGCCAGCGACACATATGATGTCGCAGGCACCAAGAAAACATTTACTAGCAAACTAGATTGCAAGTAGTTCGTCGTCAGTTTTTTTACGGGCTGCCACAAATTCAAACATCACCAGCAATAATGCTTTCTGACCGTCACACATCTTATTGATTCTTAATAAATTACTTATACACAATATTATGTTGTTTATCAGCGGTAATTGAATTTTCTATTTGTTTGCACAGGCATGTGAACATTTATATAAATATGAACGTGATTGGTTTGCAGTTGAAAACGTAGAAACTCATACCATCTAGTAGGCTGTATTCGCAGATGACGTTGACTCAGATAAAAAATCCGTAGTTTCAATGGTATTGATAAAAAAACTAATTTCAAACTGCTTAGATGGACTTCATAGTCTCAACTACTTCAACCGGTGGACATGTAGCCCCTAATTTCGATATCAAGATAACTGTTCTTCGAATAATCGAAACAGATTAGACACTGGAGCGCCATGATATGTTTCGGGGAGTGTTACTGCATTCCAAGTAAGAGTTACTACTGAAGAAAACGGGGCCTCCAGCGAGTTGGTCTAACGCTCAAAATTTACATAAAATTAAAATCAGTTTTAGCATTTAAGATTGGAAATTACGAAAATCAAATGGATGGATCGGCTTTCATTTAAGCTTAAAAATGAGTATTTATGAGAGTTAAGTTTGTGACTACCGGTAGTCATGTGACAGTAATAATGTTAATTAATTTTTTTATAACTATTTTCTTCCTGAAATGCCATGAAGTTTAGATTTATTACCTTTTTTAGTATCTCTTTGAGTTAATAACGAGGCATTTTTAGTCAAAAACCATGGAACTCATTTCAAATTAGCTTCAACTATTTGGCTAAAGTCTTCATTTTTGACGTCGCCGGTGGTGTCATCATTTCTTATATCGGTGCATTTGCATCCTTCAATTTAACCCTGCAGTTCCCTGAATTCCTGGTTTTTATCCAAACTACGTTTCATAACCTCATTGAACACTGCGATACAGCTCAAATAACTACACACAATTTCAAATACACACAAAATACAAAGTCACTCTTGTGTAAGAACGCTGTAGTCACCGTCGATGCAGGCACACCGACAAAGCAAGGCCACCACCTCGGTAGTTCCTCCGTCCTCAACAGGCGCTATAGTTTCTGTCGCCTCGAGTGCCCTTCAGTGAGTGGCGCCTGATATTGCCATCTTGATAGCCAATTCTTCTGCAATGAGAATCTGAGTTGGACTGAAATCTGCTCCTCAAGTCTCCCCTGACAAGGGACACGGTGGTGAAAATTTCTGCCTATTATTGAACAGAAATCCGTTTGCGACTTTTCGCATGTTCTGAAATGTCTTCTTACATCATGTATCGCCCAATAAACTGTAATGCTAGTTTTTTGGTAATACAAATTTGATGACAAGGAACACATACCAGAGGAAATCTCTGTGTATTATTGAATGCAAATCAGTTTGAGCCTGGTCGCACGCTCTTTAATGCCTTCTTGCTTCATGTTTCGCCCAAGAAATTATAATGCTACAGTTTGACGTTTTAGTTTCGAACACTGCAGATGAAGAAAGCAAAGAGCATAATATTTCTTTCAAATCGGAGGCTCAGTACCCTAAGATTGCCACGATGAATTGTCTTTTTCCCCGCAAACACCTTCGCTAATAGACAAATCCTTGTATTGCCAAAGAGTGGTGGCCAGAGCAACACTTAGTGATGAAAAAACCAGCGCAATTCTACAGTTGCTTACACATCCCCACGGACAAACTCAACTTCGAGCATATATGAGGCCCTAAAATACCATATTAGTGGCAAATCCAAAAATTCAGCTTTTCTCGCTCAGAACTGATATCATTAGATATAAAATTGAAGTGTGCAGCAAAAGTGCATTACGTTGAACCAGGAATTTCATTACAAACCGAAGCTCTTCATTACTTCGAACACATAAAGTGCGATTTGAGACCACGACAAGTTCATCATTTACTCGCGAGTTTACTTATTGGTTCACGCACTTACAATGAACTCCTGCACACGACTCTGGGAGAATTCTTTGTCGTCGCACAGCAACTTTTAAGTGGAGTGGGAACCGCACAGAAATGAAATTGGTTTCCATGATACGGGCTGCGCTTGCCGCGAATTTAGGAAGGCAGGCTCTTGAACGACAGGGATTCAATTAACTTTCGGGTTCAGCTCGTAACTCAGAAAGCAAATCTCCTCGCACTATTCCGGGCCGCAGGATTTTTTTTTTGGCTGCACAAAGTCGTAGGACGACAGCAATTAAATTATGTTTTGAACTCGGTTCCACAGTCTACCTCAATTGGTAATGCTATGAGAGTGCGTAGTCTGTCGCAGTTGGCTATGTAACAGACACTGTCTTTTTCTGTGTGGCAGCCACAGTTGTTTACACTGTGACATTCATGATCTACTTTACGATAATTTGCTATTTACTACAGTTAGTTACTCAGTGACACTCATAGTCTACTTTACGACAATTCATGGTGCACCAATCATTGCAGTCATTTTATTAAGATAGTTCGTAGTATAACTGAATTACGTTTGCAGTAATTACTCGTTATTATCTACATTAGTATTGCAGGAGCAGTTCATAATCTACTTGAAATAATTTTACATCGACTAATAATTTTTGCCTGTAACATTTACTTAGATTCAGTTTATGGTCAAGATAAATTTTGTCTTGGATGCAACTCATTTTTACCCGCATTAGATTAGTAGGTGCACATGAAAATTTTCTGCTTCTGTCTAAGCCCTTAAGATATTCTCAGTGAATATCCTCGTCTCCTTATCTGAACTGTAAACAATGTAAATATCAAATCCTGTGCATACCTGAATATTTTTAGCCCCCAAACGTATCTTCTGAGCCTCGAAATCACCATCCCGATTCTCCCTCGGAGTACGCTGGCACCGGGAAAATAAAGTCCGATGTTTACGGGATTGGACGGGCCCAAATATTCCGTTTTAATTGAATTGCAAACTCGGATCCACAACACGGATACCTACCAATGATAATGAGAACGCTCTAGCTCTCGGGGACACTGATATTACAGCCCATTGTTCTCATCGACTGTCTCATATTGAGGACAATAATCACAAATATAAAATAATACCCTCGGATAATTGAAATTTGGCGTACAATATTGCACTGGGAGACAAGTGGATGCCTGAAATGACGTCAACAGTGGCAGTCAAAATAGAGAAGATCTTGAAAGATGGAAATGAAATGCTGTTTGATTTATTATTTTAATGCGATAGTACACGCGTGTTTATGGTAATTTATATTAATTATTCAAGATATACAGTTACAAACTCTGTCTTCACTATGCAGGTGTTGTTCTTGAAATAGTGAGAAGATATCAATTTGCAAAAAGTTTTTTGTGGGCTTTGTGGCTTTAAAAGATATTTGCTGGCGTACGTTTCTTGTTCCTCCGCTTCATTAAAATGGCACTCTGCAACTATAAAACTGCGAATAAATATTATTTTGAGAAAAAATCAACGCATGATTCATCACCGAACCTACAAGTATGATTCGTCGACTTCGAACTACGAACTCCTTTTTTAATTTTTTAAAACAAAACTGAAAATTTCAATAAGGGAAAATTAAATTTCTGAACTTTTCTGTAATCACTGCATAACATCCCAGGCTTACTTCGACAATGTCTCCAATTCTATTTTCAATTTGCTCATATAAAAACCTAATGCTAATTACCCATAAATAGAAACACCTTTCATTCGAAAGCCTATTCCTGAAGTACCTACTGACGTGGCTTCAACCATCAAAGCAAGATTTCCAATGCCAGTAAAATTTCTTTGATCAATCACCTTCTATTGAAGCAGTGACATGAAAGGCATCAGCTAACAACGTAACACACTGCAATGCGTTAGTAAAATCCCTTTAATCGACCGTCTTTCAGTGAAGCTCTGACTTAAAATGCTTCAAAAAAGCAGTGATATAAAGCAAGCCTGTGAGAGTTCCTCAGCCGACAACCTCCGTTGGAAAAGCAAGGGAAGCTTCCACAATTCCGTTTCCCATTCATTGGCTCCTACTTCTTTCGAATATTCCAGAAGTGAGTCTCCTCCAGGACTGAAAGTTAAGAGAAAGTTGTGCAGATTATCACAATTCAATTTGCCAGGCCTGTAAAGAGTTCGCAGTTGGAGTTATCGAAAGAGCGCTTCTTGTAAACTCTTGCCAATGCAGATAGCGGGCCCGAGCCTCTCGCGCCCTTTTAGGGCTGCAAAGGTCTGCTGCCTTTTTCTTTGAGGGACAAAAATCTGGTCTTTGAAGAAGATACTAAGCCGCTGACGAGTCTCTTTTACCGATCCTCCGTGCACTGCATAGCACCGTTTGAGAGGATCGTCAGACTGTGCCAGTACATAGGCCTGAGATTAAATAACCTCAACCTACTTATTCGCCTGCTGAAAAAAACGTCGAGTCTGCAACACGTCATCACTGAAAATTGATCCAACTGTACCCGAAGTAACAATATTAGTTGCTGGAGTATTATAACTTGAACGACAACGCGATTTTTTTCTATCAGTGACTCTTTGAAACATGTGTTGAATATTTTATAAACTTTGAAACAAGTTTTTATATAGGTTCAGGCACATGTGAAATAACTCGATGGAATCACTATCCCAAGCGTATTTGAGAAATTACCTTTTCTTCGCAACCTAGGAAAAAATGAAATTATTTCACTATTTCCACGCGAATGAAAGAAGAAGAAGCCAGCGGAGGGAATCCACTTTAATACCTCTAAAGACCTGAAGAGAATCGGCTCAAGCAATTCTAAAGAGTCGTCGTCCCGGAACTGTGACGCCGGAAATGTTATAAAAGGATGCTTGTTGATGGCTTTGGGACAAAATCAAAGTTCAGACATTTTATCGAAAGGGCTCAACCGCAAACGTAAGTAGTTACTGGAACCTTTAATGGGCATCTGCGTTGCAACTGTACCTCATTGTAAAAATTGTACTTTATCTATCGAAATAAAAAAAAACCTTAAGAGATCCAGAGTTGGTTCTATGACAGAAAATCGAAGTGTATAACTATGCATGGGAAACTATATTCTCTATTAAGTTTACTTTTAATGAATTGTGAACGTATTTTTCCTATAATAGTTCACCCAATTATTTCATGCTGGAATGAAACTTGACTCAAGTTGTAGTTTGATAGATTGTGTTTAATGTATAACATAAAGTTTACCTAACATTCTGAGAAAGTTCTGTCATTTAAATATCTGTCAAAACTGCATAAAACTCGTACATCTTTTTAACATTCGAATTGATAATGTGATGGCTGTCTTATGAAGATAAATATATTCTTCATCAAGGATTAACGAATTTGATATCGTTGAGTTTCCCTCATCAAGTTATTTTTAAATTCAAAAACTTTTTTAGCTTTCCTACACTTTCAAATTTGACTGCGGTATCTGTCTTATATGTAAAATGAAGCAAAAGAATGTAAGATGAAATGGAAATAGTTGAAGGTGGTCAATTCCTGTCTCGATAGATGATAACACAATTGAAGTAATGACCAACCAAAACGCGATTATGTCCTATGTCCTAGACTTTGAAACTCAACAGAGCTAAAGGCTTGCGCAAAGTTCCGATTTCTGGCATAGTGGTGAGAATATTCCAAGTTAGATATATATAGTTCTGAGGTCTTCTCAAAATCTTAAAACACATTCCTAATTCTTATTCGTCGACAATTCTAGTACGTTAACTGAAAACATCCTCTTTAATTTTATCTGTAAGTTAACACTCCGAGAAAAGTTATAATGGTTACAAGTACTCGTTAACCATTCGTAACTAAAAGTAGTGATGGAATTTTTTATCGAAAAAGTTAAGAGAAACATTAATAAGGCCATGGGAATCGTGAAAAAAATCAAACTGGTTCTGAGGCTGAAAAAACTAAGGTCCTTCCCAGTATTTTTGTTCATCTAGGTACCTCATGATTCAACACTGAAATAAATGACAGTGTTTGGAACATTTCTGTAGTCATAATAATTCCGACATGCTCCAAATAGACTTCATTTACTTCTGAAATAAATTTCAAAATCAAATTTGACAATCGCAGTCCTGTGTAGATGATATTCGTCAATGCTTTCTACGATAATTTTGAAAATAACTCATTTCCATTCGAATTGTAACATGACTTAAAACAACTCTCTGGACAAGTGCAATAAACATTTGTAAAACTCCGGCTCAAATTGACCGCGCTCATACAGCAAAAACAGAAAAAATAACAGTTAAATGTCATTTCACTCGTGAGATTTCTTCACAACCAACAACGACAATTGAAGAAGAAACTGCATCTTCCCTGAATAATAAAACACGTTCTGCGCCATAATCCGCCTATATCAAGTATCAGTGAGGCAAGAAGATCGTTCTCTCGGTGTAAGCGCGGTGCTTTAGTAAAAGGAAAGAAAGGAGACCGAAGACTGAGGCAATGAGATGTAGGACGGAGAGCAGCTATGGAGGTTTGCGCCAGCCAGGCAAAGTCGTTGTGGGCGCACCGAACATGTATTCTAGAACGATTGCAGGGAATTGAACCGTGGCTTTAGAGCCTGCCGCGGTATTCCAATGAGTTCCCTTCAAATGGATGGTGGCATTTCGGGGCCTCCCGGACGTGGATACGAATGGAAACGGCGTATAAAATTATTATAATTGCCAGCAAGCAAGTGCGCTGCATTTGCATAGATGGAATTATCTCGCTAATTTGGAATCCAATTTGCTAATAAATAGCCTCGTGGTAAAAATTAAGAAGGCCAACATTTGCAGGAGCCTCTTCGCTGTGCTACGCAGGTGAAAACAAACGCACTTTGACTACTTGATGAAAGAATAGCTTTCTGAGGAACATAAAGTTGAAAATATATCTTGTGTTAAGTGGAAACCACTACTTGTAGTTCAAATATTCAATACTCATATCTTACCGTCGTTTGCACCCCTTGGGCTTTTAGACGTGCGTTATGGCACATGCAATGCATGTGAACATTTTCATATTTGACTGAAATGAATCCGAGTTTCCGCATCTTTCTGCTTCAAAAATTTTAGGCTCGCTAATGCTCACTTCAAAAGTAAACGCCATCGTTTTCATTTGCTTCACTAAATGCATTGGAAATTTCATCCCATTCTGCCGTTTTCTGTCTGATTTCAGTCGATTTAGTGAAAATATAAATGATCAAAAATAGAATCCTGTTTTAGTTGAACAATGAAATTTCTTAATGCCTCTAATTTCAGAAGCAATGCGTGCTTTAACTCATTATTCTAAAACTATTTATCCTGAGTAATTTTTTCATCGAATAGTTTAGCTTCGGTCGCGAATTAACTAGAACTCAGAGAAGCCGTTAAAAATTACTTCAACACTGAATTTTTCATGACAATGTTTTCTGCTTTATATCAAATAAAGTTAAACTAGTTAATTATGAGTAAATTGGTTGACACTAAAAAGCAGGGTTCCTTGATCGCTCCCGACATCTCTATCAATGTGCAGGTAAAATAAAAAAACTCTGAATATTTACAAAAATTCATCGTAACTAAAAAATAGGGTTTGATTTTCAATCCTCCACCAAAATTATTATGCTCGCTTTAAAACAACTACGTAAATACTCCGTTGGAAAGTTTTGTACCAATTCCTTGCTCAGATGACCACACGAACCTTGCAGTGTATTTATTGAATCCCGTTTCAAATCTTGCTGAGGTCAAAGGACCGTGAATCAGTTTCATAGTACATCGTCGAAGTTACGATCATTTCCTGGATTTCATCAAATTCAATCACACCGTCCACACGAACCTCGCTGTGCTCTAGTCAAAGCCACGAAGCTGAGGTCAGGCCGCGCCGCAAGTTCGGCGCAGCCTCGGTTACTTTCGCGGCAACTCTTGGTCAAATCCTCGCCTGGTTCTGACTTGGGTCTGCGATGTGAAGTCCGTCCTGCCTATGGAGTTTTGATTGCTCTCCAAAGTTACTCCAAGTCGATGTCGAAAGGCTGTCGACAGGGTCAGAAATTTGTATAGAGATGCTCGTTTGTATGCATTATTATATGCTCCACAACATTTCTGAAGTTCTTTATGTGACCCAGAAGCCAAACGCTCTATTCGTTTAACGTGTAGCAATTTAAGTTGAACACACTTGCTCATGACGAAACATATTTGATGAGGGAGTAAATTATGTCAGCTTTGTTGAGAACTCTCAACAGCGATGCAATTGTAGGCAACATGAGGCAGACACATGACAATGATTGTTCATTGTCAATCACTGTGATGTGCGTGTAATTATTTCAAAGCAGATAGTGAAGGAAGATAGGTAGTAAAGTGTTAGCACACAAATATATTAAAGTTCGAATACCATCCTGAGTTACGACAGCACTTCAATAACGAGACAATGCTATACATTTTTTATCTAATGATACATTAGATCTTAATTGGAAGATGAGCCTAAAAAAGATTGAGTTCGAAATGACAAAAAATATATTTTGCAGTCGATCACTTACCTGAGCTCGCATTTAGCAATGTTGAGCTGAGCTTTGAAAATTCACTCTGCCGCTGCCAGGAAAATAACATGCTGAGCCCGATCGAAAATATCTTGTGTCAGAATGAAAACCAGATCTGAAAACCTGAATTCTTTCACATCTGGTCAGGTAATTATATCTGCCGGGTGACATTAATTGATGATACGTCATGAAGCTGGCGTCAATGTACGACGTGATTAGGACGTCAATGGTGTAACTGAGGCAGTTAATTGGCTGATTTATGGTTTATTTTCTGCTGGAGACGACTAAATGGAAAAGCATGAAACCATTACATTCATCTTGTCTGAAATTTTTTCAATATTGAAAAAATCATCTAAAATACTGGACCGGAGGTACCTTCCGAGGGGCGGTTTGTCGAATGATTCAGAAAATCATCTCAGTCTACTACCTATTTCAGAAAATTGATTGAAATTAGCATAACTGGGATTTTAGTATCACCGAAGTATCTTAAAGTCTTCAAATGACAGTCTGATTCTGAACTGAAATTTCTGAAAATCTGAAAAACATTTCTTCAAATGTCAAATTGGACAGTCATACGCAGAATTTTACACAAAGCAACTTCGCTTTCGTCTTAGATTTGCAATGAGATTATAAGAGACTGCGCTTATCTTGCGACATCTAACTAAGCTTTCACGATATAGCGCCAGAGAGTGGTTAAAAATAAGACATTCTCGGTTGAGCTCTAAGAGCAACGAGCATAAAACATAACACTGATACGTGATACGTAACAAAGTTATCACTGCTGGTTTTAGTTATATGGTTATATCAATTTTTTAATTTTCAAGTAAGAACCATGCGGTGACAGGTCACATAGTCGCAAGCTACGACACCAATAAGTATTTCTCACAAACGCGACCCATCCGAGAGAAAAGTAGCTATTTATTCTCAGAGATCTTTCTTTTGATGTACATGTGCATAACCCATGATTTCTCGCAGCCAGATAACCAGTATAACTACTCGGCCTTCATACATTTTACAATGTGTTCTAGGTCACGCGGAAAAAATCAACGTGAGTGTAGCAATAGCAATAATAATATTATTAATACCAACAGAGATGCAAAAACGGTTGTTACTCAGCAAACAACAATATTAATACCAACATAGATTTAAAAACGGCTGTGACTCAGTGAACACATGGCTAATACCCAGAATGGCTTATCTAATGATTTGAAATATAATAGTTCAGCTTTTGCCCAATAAAGGTTTATCAGTCCCCTCAAAAAAGTTCAGATTCTATTTTGCAGGAGTTTGGTTATTCAAACGAGGTTTCATTTCATGTTCAATACCAGTTTTAGCCCCAGGCCAAGTCAATTTCTAATAAAGGTTAAGCCAATACCCAAAAAAATCCAGTTGATGCCCAATGAGAAGCTTGTGAATACAAAATAAAGGACTAGTTAATACCCAGCGATAGCCAACTAATACCCAATGAATATCCAGTTGATACATAAGGAGGGCCCAACTAATACCCGATACGGGTTCAGCTATTATCAAAAAGAGTCTTGCAAATACACAATGAGGGTCTAGATAGTTCACAACGAGGGTCGAGCACACATTCAAGAATTGTTCAGCTAACAATCAATGTCGTAGCACTTAGTCTTTCATACCGAGAATAAAAAAGACAAGTAGCGGAGGAAAATTTGAACCTTAAGTAAGAAGAAAAAACGAAGGGGAATTGGGTGGGTGATGCTAAAAGAAAACATTATAAAACAAAAAAACTGACCTGTATGAGGCAATTATAACAATATACTGAAAATTAGGTCAATTTTTTTCCAAAATAACCACTACAATAGTAAAACACACAAGCAAACTGAGAATTGGCATTGAGTCCAACTAAGAACCGAAAGGAAATTCTACATAAAATGATGCAAAATTCCTGAAACACTATCCCAATCATTTTTGGAAGCTGATCGTACACACATTCAGCAAAACTAAGAAATCATCATGACAAAATGCCGCCATCAAACCCTTTCTAGATGCTAAGCTGCGTGTTGCAAACGTTTTCAAAATTATGACGCATTCTTGAGTAACGAAGCGACGACGTTAAATCAGACCAACTCGAAGTAATTATGTGCAAGCACAGAAAAAAACATACATTACAAAGTGATTTTTCAAAACCAACACCACGCAATATTGATATCCTTGGGGGATTCTGTATTCATATTGAGGTCCAGTGATTCAGAATATTAACAATTTCGTTTTTTCCCGACTCAAAAATTTATGAACAGCTTCCGTACACCATTAATTTAAAATTCTACTCATTCTCAGTTCTACAGGTTGTAGGATGTTTCTGAAGGCATAATATTGATCACGGCTAAGTATTGTGAACATACCTTCTGTAGCACAATAAAGGCACCAGCAGACAAAATGTGAAGTAGCCCAGCACGATCAGTCGGGTACAAAATTGCGCTTTGCTGCTACTGCACGCATTCCTTAAGGTCCATTTCACACTGAGCAAGAAAAGCAGCAACTAGCAAGCTCGCATGAGCTATCTAGCAGATGGTATGCGGGACTGGTAGGTAGGAATAGCACTATCATGAGCCGTTTCCTTCTCACTGAACTCGCACGTCTAATCCAGCATTCAGCATACGAGGTGAAAATGCTATTCCTACCTACCAGTCTCACAGATCATTTGCTAGATAGCTCATGCGAGCTTGCTAGATGCTGCTTTCCTAGCCCGATGTGAAATTGGCCTAATGCATGCAATTTGACGGCTCTCGCTCTGAGACACTCGGAGTAACTTGACACGTTTACCGAGATGAGTTAAACTGAAGTTCAACATTCAACCCAAATTTAAAATCGAAAGCTGGTAACAATTTTATAAACACCAAACAATTATTTGGTCCATTAAATACCATTTATTTTAAAAATTTGTTGACATTTTTCCAACGCCACATCGATGAGTCGTTTCGCTTAGATGCAAAACAAGTAACTTAAATCTTAGGCGTAATAACCGTAGACTTTTTGAACATTTCTCGTCGTTTAACATCATAGAAAATTGAACTTTTCTCATGGCATACTGGCAAGTCACTTATTTTTATACTAAAGTGTAAATTAGGCAGCATCCTGCCTAGTGTTCACGGTTGAATACTAGGTGAGATGTCCCCTGCAGCCCCTCCTAAAAATTGTTTACCAGTGCGCTTTCATTAAATTCATCTAAATTTCAGATAATCAATAGATTAAAAGATTTATTAAAGTAATTAAGTTATTTCGAGTGTCGCTTGTTTAACTGATTCTCGATTTTTCACCATTGATTTTTCTATTGTAAATTATACATGACGGAGTTAACTTTTCATTTTGACTAAAGAGATTATTTAATGTAAATTTTAACCCATGTATAACACAACATGAATAAAAGATTATTCATTACTATAATAAATGAATTTTCATAAGTGAAAATACAAAATTAATACAAAATTTTCGAGCGTTGATATTTCACCAAGACACATTGAAATAATGATAAAATTTATCAGGTAAAACTAGTGATGGATCATGAAATGAAAATTAACTTCAGCTGCAGTAGCTTGCGGTGTGAATTTTGCCTGATAAAATTTTTACAAATCATTTATCCGCACCTCAAATCCAGGCCACGGTATTTTTTTGAATGCCTACAATTTTGAGTCTAGTATCTTAAAATCGGCGCCGATGCCCGCCCAACGTAAATTCAAAAAAGAGTAACTTGAGCTAGCTTATTGTGTTGAAAGCCCCGGCTATTTTTACTAACACAAGCTTAGGCTCGAGGCCAGAACACACATCCTCCTACACAACTATTGACCTCGTCCTCGTTAACCTCCCAGACCAATTCCTTTTACCTACATAAGTCTATTTTTCCAAGTGCAAACCTATATCGCGATATATTTCATCGCGAGACCAACGAGATCTCAGCCAATGTCCAATGAAGGTCCAGCTAATGCTGAATGAGGCCCCAGTTAGTCCTCAACAAGAGTCTAGTTGTTACTCTATGAGGAACCAGCTAATACCCAGCTAAGCTCCACCTAATATCCAATGAAGATTTAGCTAATACCAAATTAAGGTCCAGCTTATACCCTATTCAGGTACACCTACTACCCTAAAAGATCAAGCTAGTACCCATTGAAGATCCTCGTAATACCCAATAAAGGTCCAGCTAATTCCCAATAAGGGTCCAGCTAACACCCAATGAGGGTCCAGCTAACACCCAATGAGGGTCCAGCTAACACCCAATAAGGGTCCAGCTAACACCCAATTAGAATCCAGCTAACACCCAATGAGAGTCCAGCTAACACCCAATAAGGGTCCAGCTAATGTCCAATAATGGTCCAGCTAACACCCAATGAGGGTCCAGCTAACAACCAATAAGGGTCCAGCTAATGCCCAATACAGCTTTCAGGAAGAGGAAGAGGAAGAGCAGCTTCATGACAGCAGTCTTGGCTTCAGCATCCGCTTCATTACGCAACAAACTTGCCCGCCGTAAGTTACGCTGATACAGTTTTGAAGCAAACTTACCAAATTTCCAACGGGAGCTGATTACGCTTTATTCCGGAGCGCACAGCATGCTGCAGTGCCGCAACTTGCACAAAATATCGAGTTGTTCGCTTGAGTGAAATGTGGTTCACTCGCCTGACCCTCCGATGCAGCCGCGTAAAGAGCCATTAATGAACGCATTCAACCGAACTCTAAGCCCTCTCGATATACTCGGCAATTTTTTAAAAGTTCTAATTAGTTTCTAGCCGAACGGAGATTCAGGGAAATGCACTTAAAGCGACGCTTTCAGCACCACTTCTTGCTACGTGAATGCAGACGTTGTCGTGTGTCGCTTCAATAATTTGTTGCTTATTTTAGTAATAAATACGACGATTTTGATTTATACGACCACTTTGCAGGGTCATATCATGGAAAATTCATCCACGTAAACGAAAATGCAAAATTGATTTTTGCAATTGTGTCATTTAGAGCATCATCTGTTTCTGTATGTTTCACATCCATGTAAGAAACGTGTGTGACGAACGTCTTTATATGTCTATGAAGTATATCTTTTCGACGTTCATAGATCCCACTATATGATCTAAGTGAAATCAAAAGTTCCATTACATGATTTGAATTTTTTCGGCTTCTTCAGTATTGGAAAATTTCAAATTGAGGTGTTCCAAATTCGTGCAAAAATTGTCCGATAACAGTACTACAAATGGAATGACTGTAGTGTAGCACGTCTGAGAAATAAATCTTTTATACTTCAAAATTTAGTCAACTTGAAACTAAAGATAAACAGTAAATGTGGACAACGCCATTTTAACATACCGCTGTCTGAATACTGGAAGTGTAGCTCATTCGAGATGGAGATCTTTTTTACTCCAGAATTTAGCTTGCTTGTAACTAAAGATAAGCGATTATATGGGATTGTGCCACCCTAATATGACGCTGTGTGAAAATTGGACTTAATTTTAAAGTCATCGATCATTTCAGAACAAAAGGACTCATGGAGAATTCATGAAAAGATGTACCTTAAGCAGAGAATTAGCGTAGAATTCATCAGAAAATTAATCTAGATATAATGGAATATTATTAGAACTGAAGATTCAATGTATCTTGAATGATTGAATTATAGAATGAAATCAATGACTAAATTTTTCTTGTAATAATAAAATAGGATTGTGTCAAAGAACAATTGTTTGGCTCTCACAGTATAAAACGTGGTAAAACTGATACGTTAGTACTGCGTTGAATGGAAAAGTCGAGTAGAATTGTCCGCGTACTGCTTCTGACAACAAACAGTTAAAGTCTAATGTGCAACCTGAGCGTAAATTTAATTTTTTGACATTGGGTGTAAAATTGATGGCTCAAGCTTTCTTATCATAGGTAAGAAAACTCAAGCTGCTTATTTTGTGACGCTAAAAATCAGCGAAAAGAATTAATTGAGGACATGGTGCTGCCTGAAATAACCGCATGTGGTAGAATCGATTATCTAACGTAACTTGAAATAATTGAGGGAAGTTGTAACGATGCCTTAACATAAGAAACTAATTAATCGAGTAGAACTCCAGACTCAAGGCGGTCTACAATAATTTAAGTGAAGTCCTATGGATGGGTAAAAGTTGCTTAAAATAATTAAGTGAGTCTAATTATTGACTTCACTTAATACTTGACTTAATACTTGTTGACTAGACTTGATTTTCCTTAAATAATTGAGTAAAATCTAATTTAAGACTCAACTCGATTTACAGTAATTAAGTAAAGTGTATGTAGGGGCTAAACCTGCTCAAAATTAATTAAGTGAAGTCAAACTGGTGACTTAACAAGGCTTGAAATAATTAGGTGAAACCAAATTAATGACTGAACGCAAAATGGAACGATTCAGTAAAGTCTAATAAGTAACTTTAGGCTGTTTAAAATAATTAAGTGAAGTCTAATTGGTGTCCTAACGTGGGTAAAAATAATGAACGGAAGTAGCTTTAGGGACTTAGAGCAGCCTAAAATATTGACCTGAATAATAAATGCTAATCCGGCCTAGCCCCTTGCATTTGAATTTAGATGAGCGTGAGAGGTGAGAGCAGCCTTGGAGCAAGCACTCCATTAGTCAACGGGCTCACTTAAAGGGCACGGGCGGCCCACTTAATGGGCACGGGCGACCCACTTGGTCACGCTCTGGCCCACTCGCTGCTTGCAACATTCTCATCTCGCTCTTCATCCTCGGGCCACTCTACGAGGTACGGTTGCTGCTTTCTTTTGTCTGAATCTCTCGGTGTTTTGTGCGCCAAACACGCCTGTCTGCTTTCACTGACGATACGATATAACACGTTACGAAGTAGAATTTCTCAATTTTCCTGCTCTTCTCAATGTTTTGACGCCAAACACGCCTGTCTGCTTTCAGTGACGACACGATATAACACGTTACGAAGTAGAATTTCTCAATTTTCCTGCTCTTCTCAGTGTTTTGACGCCAAACACGCCTGCCTGCAGTGAATGACAATACGGAGTAATGCGTAACGTATATTTATTACATTTTTCTCCATCTCTCAGAGTTTCGCGCGTAAAAAACGTCGGTCTGCAATCATTGACAATGATAAGTAACACGTAACTTAGTAAAACAACTCAATTTTTCAGCATTTCTCGGTGTTTTGTGCGCTAAACGAGTCAATCTGCTTTCAATAACAACAAAAATTAACACGTTTCTAAGTAGAATTACTAAATTTCCCTGCACATTCTGAAAATTTGCTCGTCTGTCGCTCTAATCTATGTTCAGTGACACTAAGAAAAACAAGATATTGTGTTGAGAAATCTCCGTTTTCAAACGTTTCTTAAAGTTTTATTCGTTCACTAAAATAACTCTGCACTTCACCGAACGAAAATGCTGTGCATTGTTTGGTAAAATTTGCATAGGCATGCGATCTCTGATAGACGTATACCTGCCCAATAAATCAACTCTGTATTTATTTGCATGAATTATACTTTAGCGTTAATAAATCGTACGTTTCTCTAAATGCGCTTCCCAGAATAAAACTGAATAATCCAACAATTTTTGCTAATGGGAAAATGATAGAATTGAATTTAAAATGTTCCCACAGTCTTCTTGTTGGGGCTTTTCAAACAGCATTGAGATGAAGAGCCAATTCTAAAATTTTTGTTGGTAAATGAAGTTTTTCAAGAATATCGACTGCAATTCTTTGAAAAAATGCGTTGAACTAATTTACTTAAAAACTTAAAAAATCGTACGCTGTAATGCCATAATTTTCAAAAAGACTATTTTGACTTTAATTTTAATGATCAGGATGCCCTAATATTCTGAATGTTTCATTCATTCTACATAAACACTTAGATAAATTTCATTTTCAGGGAAATTTCTTTCTTTTTAAAGTAACGAATAAATCTACTAGAATGTTTGCTGAGAAAAAATTGTGAGGTTACGCCTTTTAAGCTAAAAGCTGTTTTGAAAGCAACTCTACCAACAAATTGACCATTCAGTAACTTTGAAAAATTTAATGAATCATTATTTCTGACTGGAGAAACATTTCTCCATCATATTTTCTAACATAACATGTGGGACTCATATTTGGCAATGTTTCTCTCAAAGTGAAACACATGAGAACCCAAACCATAATTACCATGTAAAGTAAGCTAGTTGTTCATACTTTGGTACACGTGTAATGCTAAGACACATTTCTATATGCAGGTACAAAGCAGAAATGTATTTCATGGAGAATTTAGATCATAAAATTTTTCCGTAAATAAAGTTAAAATCCTAATGTATGAGGTTTGCAAGTTTTCGTTCACAATTATGTGTTTTGTTCTCCCAGTGCAGTTGCTATTCTTAGCAGTAACTAAAACACTTGAAAAGAAAATGTACGATTTATACTATGTTTCGAAAAAATTGAGTTTCGTACGAATTTTCTTAGTGATGTTAATGTTTTCTGCTCTATTATTAAACGATAAATTTTGAGCTAAAGATCCAGCACAACAAGCAACCAGTCCTGGTGTTAAATGATTTTAAGATTCGTGCCATGGGCCACCTTCATTACCAATTTACACAGCAAAGAAAAATTCTACACCTAGAAATTAACTGCACTTTTGTTTACTTTTCCCTCTTTTTTTCGAACACTTGAGCTAATACATGAGGATACTCTCAAACTAACAAGGCTTTGAAAATTTCTCTGCTAATCTGGATACATGAGGATTTCGGTTTGTTTCAAGAAAAGTCGTAGCCATAGAGCGTCGAAATTCCAGCTCCAAAAGAGGCCATTGCCAGCGCCGACCAGGTCTTGAAACCTTCTGCCCGAATTTCCTAGAGAAACAGATTTGACATACTCGAATACTATATTTGGCAAATACATCATATTGATGAATCAGGTTGGAACAAAAGTAATGTCCGATTTTTGCAATGGATGTTTAAAATTAAGTTTGTCAATTATTTACATTCTGAATATATTCCTGAAACAAAACCAAACGATTTTATTACAAAAAAACTTTGTTTCATTCATATTTTTTATAAATTTTGGCATCCATGTTTGTCGAACCTAAAGATTGTGTAAAAAATATCCTGCTATATGTGTTTCGTAAAGGTGTTAATGCAGGTGCGGCAGCAAAATTTTTATACTTCTATTGTGCTGCCGATTTCTTCTGATTTCTATTTGCTCCAAGGACTACAGAACCATTTTAATAAACTTAGGTTAACATCAAGAGAAATAATTGAGAGGGAGTTGAGTTTTTATTTTGATTTTAAACAAACAGAATTTTAAAAATGATGAATTTACAAGCTTGTTGGAAAGTGGAATGAAGTCATTGAAAGAAATTGAGAGTGAGTTCATGAATAAATATCTCCATAGTCATTGGCGTACTCATTTTTACCAAAGATCTCCAAATCGAACATTACTTTTGCGCCAACCTGATTTAATTAACGAAATAAATATTTTTCCTCTCCCATTCAGAATGTGCTCGCTTTAAGGTTATTCGAGACGAAAACTTCATCACCTAATAATAAACAGAGCACAATGTTAAGAATTCAGAGAAAGTGGACGCATCGAAACTGATCATTAATCTCATCAAAATTAAATACGGGCTGATGAAATTCTGTAGCTCATTAACTGAAAAAACAACACTTTAATCGAGCCCTGACCTTGAAAACAGTCTTCTACACCGAGAGTCGATTTCTTATTGTCGAGAGAAGATGAGATTAAGATGGTGAAATTTCGATTTTCAAAACATGTTTTCTCTTGATGAAAATTTTTCATTATGATATGGATTCACAAACCAACGAATAAGCAAGTCAACCTTAACAAATACAATTAAAGAAACTAGTGGCACTCGCTTACCTATTCTCTCATTATCATTTGATCATCATATTTGCGGGAACTTTCAAATGAGGGCATGGAATTCAATGAACCACTCTCCTTAGTCTCCCAATGGGATCTGCTCATCGACCCCAGAAAGTTGCCTCGAGGCCTCCGCCACTCCACTGTAATGACTCGAATTTCATCGGTGGGAGATCCAGACCGTCGTATCGTAAAACTTAAGCACTCCTCGTGCTTTCCAATAGAAATCAACGGAGCAAATGAAGGGCGCATCAAAGCCTGAACAATGGAGTGGTGTCTTGATAATGCACACCGCCGAGGCTTAATTCCTGAGCCCCAACAGCCTCGCTCATGAACTGGTAATCTGCGCCGGATGCCAGAGTGGTCCTGTTCCCCTTTTGCTCGCGCTGCCTAAACTATATGTCGGGCACGGCCCTCCTGCTTCTGTTCTGCTACCGAGGTGCGTTCTTTAGAAAATTTCTCAAGAGAGTTGCATAAATAGCAAGACGGTGAATAAATTGCAATGCTGTTTAGTATTGCACGCGAAACTCTCCCTTCGTGTTTCAATTTTGGTCCCAGCAGAGGTGTTTGAAAAAAATATTTAGGTAAAGCTTATGTAATTTGTAGAATTAAAAGTTTTAATTTAAAATTGGTGTACTACATAGATCCACGTACTGCATGTCATTATCTAGTTTATGTTGAATACTTTTGTCTTCTAGGGAAGTTTCTGTCGCATTTTACTTGTAATACACTCACCTTTTTTTGCCTCTATGCTTCTATTTAAGTACATCTGTATTTCTACGTTTTCTTTGCAAGAAAGGCTGCATGGCGTTAAATAAATCGCAATTGATTAGGTATGTCAATGATTCTGTTCTGATCTCAGTAGTTCATTGTCTAGTTAGCTCCTGTTTTGATGGAAAAAACGCTCTTTTGAAAGGCAATGCAGCTGCGACGAACACGCGACGCCACATTTGTCGTATACATCGTAGCACCGGTGTGTATTTCTGACACAGTTTGTTGTTCCGGGTGTGTTATTTTATTTTGCAGTTATTGAACACCTGGGTGAAGAAGTTTGTTTAATGGAAATTGAATTGCTAGAAAAAACACCGTGTGCTGAAAGCACTGTACAAATAAATGGTTCCTTTGATGCGAAAACTTCTTTTCCTCACCTCACGTTTCGCATTGTTTTTTTCTTTTATTATCCACTGCAGCGCTCTCATCACGAGATATACAGCTCGTTTAAATATTAGACTGCAAGGCATGGATTAAAATCGTCACTGCCACATAATTTTTTACCGTTATCTTCAGGTTAGATTTTGATTTTTGCCGTCTCTATAGACATTGTAAATAATCCAATTATGAATTATTTTTTTGTTTCTGATGTTTAAATTTCAGTATTTTCCGCCACAATCCTTAAAACCTTTTCATTTTTAATTATATAAAGAATTTTACAAAAACACAGAGACACTCTGTGACAGAGCATCGATCTAGAACCCAAAACACTGCACGTTCGAAATGACTATAATGCAGGAGAATGTGGACACCTGAAAGAAATTTTATTCGTGGACTTTGGGGAAATAAACTACAAACATGACGCCAGTAAAATTCTGGGTCTTCGTAACCACTATGCAAAATTCGAAAACCAAGTACAGCATTCTAAAAAGCTTATCGTAGATGAAAGAGAAATCAGAACTGAGTGGCAGTTCACGTTCCAGGTTCAACTTTCGAGATATAAAGGTTTACCCTCATTTTCTCCTGACTTGAACCATATAAACTTCTGTATCCGGTCTGTCTTTAAACTCAGCGACTCAGTAGCGTTTTCCAGGATTTTAAGTGTCTTCATGCAGCTAAAATTTGTGAAATTCAATCATAACCTCCTTCTAAATTTTGCGTTTTCTGTCGGTCAAATGTCCATCGACTTCAGGAAGTTGCAAGCGATCGATGAGTCCACATTGTTCAGCAGTACAGAAGCAACTCTTTTATTACATAAGTGAGAGATAAAATTAGCTGAGTTTGAAGCATCTGACATTTCATTAAAGCCACTACTTTTCAAGTGAGGGTAATGATCGGGATGAAAGAAAATAGAAAAGGCGATTTAACATTGAGCTTATCTTAACAAAAGGATTCGAAACGCAAATAGAACTGAGCTCAAAGGCTATGTGCAGATT
>JACJUY010003782.1:0-18668 GCA_014220935.1 Platorchestia sp. MABIK | reverse complement strand
TGCAAACAAAAGATCTGGCGACTTTTAGAAATCTTGCAATATCATAATTGCTGATCTGCTTTTATGGACGCTATTACGGCGTGTCTTTTCACTTCATTAGTTATAGTAGTATCTGACATGGGTTATTGTGAAATAAAAAAATTCATCAATTATTATCGAATTGGTTTGACTCACAAAAACCTAAGTGTCCTCAGATACCTTACGCACCCTGTACACCAAAAAAACGTTTATCTTATTGTGGTACATTAACCGCGAATGATATGCCCTGTTACGCCACCTCCACTTCCCAATTATATTTTTTATTAATGTATTCTATCGGAACCCACATCCCTGTCTATTAGAATCCATTCCAAGGGCTCCAAAAATTTACCTTTCATTCATAAAACTGATTGAGAACATCGAGCTCTGCGAGCAAAGCTCACTCCCGCGAGATCTTTCGTCTTCATTCCAGACATAAAAACTGTCCAGCTGAGCTCGTTGTGCGTTGAACAGCACAACACTCAAGCAACTCAATAAAAAGCTGGGCCAAGCAGCAAAGAATGACTTGTTTTCAGTTCGCTTCGTGAGATACTCGCGAATTTTGCCCCGGCGACGCGGTGCCTGCTCCTGCAATATCGAGCCAAAGTCCACGGCAATTACACTCTGATTTTGGGGCGTTGTTTGCTGCGCGAAGCTTGCCACCGGACGTTGATTTTTCGTTCCTTTGCTCCAATTTTTTTGGGAACGTGTGTGGGTCTGGCATGGACTCAAAATTTTGCTCCCGGTATGTCAATGCATTCTGTCTTTACGAAACTGTTGTCAAAGTTATATTTTTAATTACACGTTTCTTTTAGGCTAAGAAACATTGTTGGAATTATTCAAGTTTGAGATGATATGAAGTTAATATTTCAGTTCTGTAAACTGTCCGGGTTTTTTATTTACTTATTTCATAAAAGGAGTCCGATCGACTTTTCCGTATACTCGTTAACAAGAATAACAGTGGGTGCAAAACAATTCAACACTTTGATTAAATCGCCAGATTTCACATTTCTAGACCACGCAAAATTCTGAAAATTGGACTATATATTAAGTTAAAAGGCATTAAAAAGTTAATAAAAGCTAAAGATATACATACATAAATACTTCTTTACATAGCCGTTATCATAAATTATGGCTAAGAGACGCTTCAAGTAGTTCGCCACCAGCCTTTTACAAGTTTCGGAAAAAATCTTATTCCATTCTTCAATATAATTTACTTTAGTTCAGTAATTTTATAGGGACGTCTCTTCTAAATTTTCAATTTCAATTCCCTCCACAAGTTTTCGATCGAATTCATGTCCAGGGATTGACTTGGCCATTCTAAAATGTTTATCTTCTTCATCCTCAACCATTCAGTACGCTTTGGATCGTTGTCTTGTTGGAAGGTCCATCTGCTTTTCAATTTTAACAAACGAGCTGAAGGTAGGAGATGTTTTTCCAATATTTTACGATATTTCCTGTCATTCATGGTTTCTTCAATGATGTGAAGTTTACATTCCCCTGATGAGCTGAAACATCCTCACACCATGATTGAGCCACCTCCAAACTTAACAGTGAGCAAGGTGCACTTTGGTTCATACTTTTCGTCTTGTTGCCTCAAAAAAAATGTACTGTTTCTCCTAAATAGTTCGACTTTGGTTTCATCTGACCACAATAATGAGTTCCAAAACGCTGCTGGTTTGTTCAAAGGGTTGTCGGCATGCTTAAGCCTGGCATTGGCGTGGTGTTTCTGAAGAAGAAGTGTCCTACGAGGGGTGCGGGAGCGAAGCCTTCCCGGCGTAGTGCCCTGATGAACGTGTTTTTGCTGGCTTCGATCCCAGATGCCTTGAGATCATCCTTTAATTCTTCACGAGTAGTTTGAGGCCTCTGCACCACTGTTTGGACCAATTTTCGAACAGCACGGTCGTAAATCTTCCGTGGACAGCCAGTTCGAGGCTGGCTGAGAGTCGTATTCCGGCATTTCTACTTACGCATTATGGTTCCAGCCGAGAATATAGGAACACACAGTTGTGCACATATCTTCCGATATCCCAAACCTTCATTATAGAGCTCCACAATACGTTCGCGAAGGACTTGGCTGATGTTCTTATTCTTTGAGGAAAATAAAAAATCATGGTAGTCTTAAAGCATCACTAGCGGTTAATCCTTGCTTGCCGGTAATTGTTTTGAACATGACATACTTGTTCTGAATACAACCTGCACGCAGTACTTATAGGTCAACTGCTCGCAGAGCAGGCAGAAAACTCCAAACCCCAAAACCGTTGACATCAATTAATCCTCTCTCGACCGTTCTAGAGGCGCAACGATTGTAATCCTCCACTCATAGAGAAGATTTTCTTCGACATGGCGAGCTAAGCCGCCAAGTGCCAGAGACGTCGTCCCGTCCACATTATGTCGTCCGTCACGCATTCTGTCACCCCTACGAGGGATAACTTCTGGCGAGCCGGCTGGACGCTTCTCGAGACCTTCTCACACCACGTCGGCCTTCGTCCGCTCCTCCGCCTCATGGTCAATGTTCTAGAGGTAAGTTACTGGTTAGCTTGGCGTTATCTAGCTGGTGATACTAGAGTCGGCAGCATTAAAACCTACAACGTAACCCACGCTTGCCTGGGCCACACTCATAAATCTAGCTATATAGCTAGCCTATAAACTGTTACTATTAGTACGCTCTATGACTGTTACTTTTAGTACGCCCTATAACTGTTACTATTAGTTAACCTT
Organism: Platorchestia sp. MABIK; assembly: GCA_014220935.1. Classification (NCBI taxonomy): domain Eukaryota; kingdom Metazoa; phylum Arthropoda; class Malacostraca; order Amphipoda; family Talitridae; genus Platorchestia; species Platorchestia sp. MABIK. Next base: position 15,929 of record JACJUY010003782.1, on the reverse strand, counting down.
ATGACTGTTACTATTAGTACGCCCTATAACTGTTACCATTAGTACGCCCTATAACTGTTACTATTAGTAAACCTATAACCTTATCTCACCAGGGAACGGGAGATGGCGATTGGAGTTGAGGACCTGCGCCCTAGTGGTCCTCTACTAAAGAGTTACTTACAAAATCTCGGCGTCCGGGAACTTCTGTATTACTAACTCGATACTCACCTGCTCGTTTGTATTTGGGGCCATTAAATTACTCCCGGCTGCACATCTTTTATTTATTGCATTCCTTTTCCCAAAATCTTTCGTGTTCTTCCCACACTTACGACCTTTCAAAACGAGAGCTGCTGCACCAATGACACGTTATTGGAGATGAATGCTGACGAAAGTTCCGCTGCCAAATAGTAGAATGGATTTGAACGTTCTGGAATATTCCTACAATAATTTTAATGTAGTATACCGATAAAAAAGTCGGGTATTGTAAACTTTTGTTCTCGTTTTTATTGTTCATGTTCTTAAATATTTGTCCATTAAATATTCATGGGTTCTAGATATTTCATTACCCTTTTCATACTATTGTTCCCATATAGTCCAAATTTTGCAATTGTACATGGTTTAGAAATGCGTAATCTCGCGATTTAATAAATGTGTTGGATTATTTCACCCCCCCTGTGCATTACTGATTCTATGCCACTCAAGTTCATGTACTAAAGCTGTTGGTGATACAAGAATTGTTTACGTTACCACATGGGGTTAAACAAAATCGGAAGAAATTAATATGCTATTTCAATTTTCCAATTTGAAATGCAACATTTTTATTGTAATGATAGAGACTGCCGTGGTTGCGTTCGAGAGAGCTCCAGACACGATAGAGGGGACTCACGAGTCGGCTGCTCGTGTGTTTGCTCTCATCGAGCTTTCTTGCTATCCGCTGGGGAGAGAGATATTTGTTAAAAGAATATACTGAAACTTTTCGTGCTTTATCTGTTTGAAGGTAAGAAACTTTATTTGCAAACATCTTTCAATAAATTTAAACTAATTGTATTTTTTTCAAAGGAATTCACGCCTGTTCATTGAAGTAGTTCATTCAAATCGAACCCAGCATCGCATTTTTACTATCAATTTCTCATCCACGCCCTGAGGCCGTATCGCTACTCAGATAAACTGCCGTCATAAATCATTTGCTCAATTGGCGGCAAAACTAATCAGGTGAAATATATGGTATAAATAATGTTAATGAGGACGTTAATCTTGAGCTACTGGGAAGTGTCTTTGTGAGAGAATAAGCACAAAAAATAGCAAAGACTCTGAAAGAATCTATCGCTGACTCAGCGTACCATCTGCGACAAACTTAGTAGAAATACGGCGACATCCATTTTAGTTAAGAAACGAGAAATTATGAGAGGAAAAATAAGAAAAGATCCTCTGGTTACAGTTTCAAAAAATTGAAGGATATTCAGGTCATGAGACCAAACTTATTTACAGCATGTATTTGATTTGAAAATGAGAGTAAAAATTAAAGAATATTTTTGGGTTATGAAATCAAACTTATCCACAGCATATATTTGGTTTGAATGTGGGAGTAAAAATAGAAGAATATTCAGGTTATGAGAATGCACTTATTCACAGCAAATATTTGATTTGAAAATGATAGCAGAGCTTTGGAAAATGTGAAGTACGCGCAAATTTGTTCTCTGAAAAGCCACCCTCGTGATTGTTGCCAGAGTAAGAAGCCTAAAAAATTTATGAAATCAGGGTGACGAATGGAATTTCCGCATTAAAAGAAACTTCTTGTAAAGATTAGAGAAAAGGATTGAATTACTACAACCAGTTGGTCTGATATATAAAACTATGTTGATTTTTTCTGTACTCTGCAGGTCTATACGTGAATAATTTTAATACACTTATTGATGAGATTTTGATTATAAGAATAACACTCAAATTTACTCAAGGTTTTCCCTTTTCATTTTATTTAGCGTTCACATCTGTTATTGAAGGCATTCGCGTGAAATTCGAATGAAGTAACCGCATAAAAACATCATCGATTCATTCCTAGTCTTGCACTCAGCTCAACGCATCCATAAAAAAATCTAGCTCCCTCATTGGGGGAGCACCTAAAGATTGCATCGACCAGCTCGCCGCAGTTCGCCTAAGCGCAAAATTTTAATTATGACTCGAACGATAAACTCGTCTCAGATTAAGAAGTGGAAGCGGCTTACCTCCTGCAAATGAACATCACCAGCACTTCTGTACTCCATCTAACTTAGTGGCTGAGCTGAGCGCCCGGTTTTCAACACCACAATAACGCGCGAATAAACTGAATAATATTTCCTTTTTCTGTAGGCTTGTGCCAACATTAAAGGAATGTGTGCTGGTGAAGATAAACTCTCTAATGCGTATTTTAAAGAATAAATATTACACCCACCCAAGCTAAAAATTATCCTTATGGGATAAGTTCCAATTTCTATCCTCTTGAAAATATTTTAATCCCTCTACCTAATAAATTTGGTAATGATGTTCGATAGATGTAACATGAATGTTAGTTTTAGAAACCGTAGATTTGTTCAGTATCATGCCGCATTCATTTTATCTAACAATAACAGTTTTCATAGAAGACATACGCATGAAATTTAAATTAAGTGTTTTACCCCACGAAAGCTTTCATTTCTTAGTTGTCAATTCTCATCTTTTGAATAGCAAATTAGGAAACGTGACGCATTAATAAATCAAAGACATTTTTGTGTTTGGACATACATTTTCGTGCGTACGTTGGTACAGTACACAATTGAATGAATCAATGAATAATTTCCATTTTACATCACAAGAATGAATCATAATTTTAAATATGGTACCCTCACCACAGAAAATTCTGATTGTGGTGACTCACATCAGCCGATACAAGTATCAGCTGCCTCAGAAGCCTGTGAGACATTGGAGTCCACGTACTGAATAGACTGACAACACCTACTAATAGAATGACATCAGGTTGCCGCCGACACCAAACAGGGACGAAATTGCCATTCGGCAGCGAACTTCAGAAAACACTTTAGGGCATAAATTAAAAAGAAATAAAATGCATGAACATTTTTATCGAGTGCGCCGTGTGTGGCCCTTGAGTTAGTTAAAAGTTTTGACATGGATTTGATTGAATGGGTGGGGATCACCAAGTTAAATGAAATCTGCTAAAGGATTGGTTAATCAGGGACCGTTTTACAAAACCTGTGAATTGGGATGGGCTGAGTTCAAGCAACTGATAATGTAACTCACAGGCTCTTTTGTTGGAAACAGAAAATTTTCGCCTCGTATAAATTGCAATTGCTCGTACTCATTCCAGACGTTGGCATTGCAGTGGTCTCCGTGCCACTTCAACTTAGTTTTCAAGGGGCTCATGACATGCTCGTCTGCTTTGAACCTTCTATGTTTACAGCGCAGCGGAGCTCCTTCTGCGCGTAGGACTGCGCAGAAGGTTTTACTTCAGTTCAGCTCTGGAGAACAGGCAGCTAGCACAGTTGGAAGGCCGTGTCTCTGGCTGTGCATTTTACCGCGTGCCAGCGGTTATGAGTATGTGTCGTGTTGTGTACCGTGACAAGGTACCATGTTTGTGCTGCCTCTACGGCTACTGTTGAGATCACGGCTACATCTGCTGCTACGGCTACTGTTGAGATCACGGCCACATCTGCTGCTACGGCTACTGTTGAGATCACGGCTACATCTGCTGCTCCTACGTTGTATGTTCTCTAAACGTAGATCTACGTGGAGCCAGCCAGCGTGATGAGCTAAACCCATTCGGTCTGCGCTGTGGGAGGATCTTCTCGGCACGCGGGAACCACTTCGGGACTCCTCGTGGGACGACTCTCGACGGAGGTTGGTTGGAGAGGTAGTGGGCGCTGCTAGCTTTGACCATTCGTTGGGAGGCATGACGAGCAATTGTAGTTGTCCGACAAATTTGTTGAGAACCCGTAAAAAATCATACGGCAACTTGTATTTCATCCAAGTGATCTTGTTACGTTCTCGTGTCAAATTTGACTATTGAGTTCAGTTGAGATCTTTTCAATTTAGCGTTATTATCATAAAATGCGTAAAGTGCGTACACCTAAAATATTTTAGGAATGTCCTCCATTCGCATAAACGTAACTTACCTAAGATCCATGTATTGCGTAAGTCGTGCCTTGTTAGTCTCCGGCTATAATGCGTGATTCCATTTCTAGCAGGTTGCCGTTTCTTGGGAAACTTCGGGGTGCTGTGAATGGGGTCGCCCTCCGTTCTCTACCTATTGAGAACGGAACCCTCCGACCGGCTGGGGTGACGGCTCGGGAACCAGCCATGTTTAACCTACTTGTAATAAACTCTGTACTCGTGAGCTGTTATTACTGGCCCATCCTGAATTACTTTCAAGAAATGAAGAAACAACACCAGAAATTATTTAGTTTCAAAAAAGAAATTCTGAGAACAGTTGGAAAATGCGTTAAATTCGAAATCATTACTAATCACCAAAGTTTACAGATAGTTTCCGCACTTACGACATGGAAAAATCATTTTTAGTATTTCGTCATGGCAATTCTTCCCAAAAGCCCTACGAAACCATAAAAAAATTTGAAAAGTTTGTCACTGTTTGCCCAACTTTATAACTTTTTGTACCGTTTCAATGTACAATAAAATATGCGCGATAGTTTCGCTTCGGCAGCCTAGCTATAGGTTAAAATTCAAAGTAATTTCGTAATCGTAGTAAAGTATTGCCACGCATAGGAGCGATTAATCAGGTAGACTCAACTCAACAGAGACTATTTTAAATGTGCGTAGAACCAAATATTCCCCTCATGTGTGAGTATTACCAGAGTTACAGTATAATGCTCTGCGCATCACTCCAGGCAAGCTCGGTTAAAATTACAGGGTAATGTAATTTATTGAATGAGTGATTATAGTTTTGCTTCATAAAAGATTAAAATGTAGAAAAGATGTGGAAATCCCTTCAGGATTAGTTTTGCTAGTGTTCATGCGTATTATCAGAGCACAATTTTATGCTCTCGCTTACGTACGTTTCACTGGACACATCAAAGCCTGAATAAACAGTTCCAAATACGAACTGTCCTTTCAATAGCGAAAATATTTAACAACAGAATGCCATATTACCTATAAACGGGGAAAACGTACGAGAAGAAAATTGTGTCCACTGCGAACAGAAATTTTTCCCATTCGTGACTTAGATGAGTTGTTCATGAATTTCAAAATCGAAACAAAGCATAATATAATGAAAGTAATGTCTGTTAAATCTATTCTTAGAATACTAAACTTCAAGATCGTTAATGCAAATGGGATGAAGAGACACTTCTTCTTCACAAACACATTCCAAAAGTTATTTCGTATCATTCACGAAGAAAAAGCCGAGAAAGAATTTTGGCCGCGCAAAGTTTGAATCAAGTTGAATTGACTTCAGACGCGACAGACCCCCAGTCAATGGCAAGAGAAAAAGTATCATCCAATCTAGGAAATATATTCCGAATAAAAATGGACCCGGGTTTATTTTGGGGGATACGGCGGAGATGATCTCTCAGGCGAGTGACAGAGTCTGTTGCTGGGATGCAATATCGCTGACGACCGGAAATTTGGAGGAGTTTTATCTCTGGTTTGCGGCAGTCTTTCGTTTTTAAATACTCGTGAGAATTGTGCCAAGCAAGGACAAAGCCTTGCCTCCCGACGGTGTGTCCAATCTTTTATGAGCGACATCGTATCCTCGTTCGTAAAAAAATATTAAGAGAATAAAGTTATATTTTTACTCTATCTTGATAATGGAAGAGAGATGCACATAGAACGGCAGTGTTTCATTCACCGATATGCAGGGAGGATTTCGAAAAGCATTCTGAATGCTGAATATCAAGCTACAGAAAACTAGCCTAGGTTCTTGAACTAGACGTTGAATTGTGTCCTGTGTTGTTGCCCGACTGCACACAAAACAAAGGCGGAACGAATAGTCATTTCCTGTGTTTTTCTGTTGATGAACTTCAGAAATAATACGGCTGAAATTCAGTTAAATCATAATGCTGATAAGCATCTTTAATCTGTAGAAAAATCCCTTCAAATTGTGAGATCTGTTCCAAGGGAAACTTCAATAAAGATTGTGTGTTCCTATTTACAAGACAAAAACCTAATACGTCAGAGCGCTATTATCATTACTGGTTTCCTTAGTCACTTTGGCGCTTCTTTCAGAATCGTGATTGCTTGTGTCGTCGAAAGTCGAATGTGGTCACACAACATTGGAGACGCTTTAAAGATAATATTCTTCATTATTTACGACCTTCAATGTAGACGATGTTCCCACTAATGAGGTCATGTTACATCATTTTACACACCACAAGTGCCCTCAGTGCCAGTTGAGGAACATAAGAGGTTATTTAATTTCTGTTAATCCTCCTCATGACCTCAACTCAAAATAAGATTGACCGGACGCAAACCTTTAACCACACATCCAATGTACTTGGCCCAGCTCGTGCTTCAGATTTCGTCGTTCTAATACCAAGAGACGTTGAAATTCCTCGAGGCCAAATCTCGAGACCCAGGAAGCCCCATTTCAACTCCATTCGAAAGCAATCCTGGCCTCGGTGGCAGCCCGACAAACATCTAACATTCTCAATCTCTTTTGATAAGATTCGGCTCCGAGTTGGATTGAAGGACAAACTTTCTGCGCGACTCTGTTCATTTCGCCAGGATTACGCCTTCTTTGGCACCGGGGCTTGGAAACATAACACGCACTCTTTTGAAAATTGGTACCTGCCGCTCTTTTGAAGACCTGTTGTTCGCCGTGCTCTAATTATGAACCTGTCGACTTAAATCAGTGAAAATTTATCCTCACTGCAATATTTCCATAAAGCATGTCATAATGTGAAATTAAATGCGATTGCGTACTTTTTTAATTACTTGATGCGAGTAAATGGAGAATTACATCTCATTGAATGTAATATGAATGTTTTGAATGCAATTAAATTGAATTTAATTGATTGAATATGAATGTAATTGCAAGATGCAATTTGGTCATTATGATGACCACGGTAGAGGAAACAAGGTAGGTTCAAACCAGTCTTTTTTTCGTTGACGGTGTATTTTGCTGACGTCACGACAACGAACCAATAGCAGCGCTCATATTGCATCTGGTAGCACTGCTACNCTTAAATCAGTGAAAATTTATCCTCACTGCAATATTTCGATAAAGCATGTCATAATGTGAAATTAAATGCGATTGCGTACTTTTTTAATTACTTGATGCGAATAAATGGAGAATTACGTCTCATTGAATGTAATATGAATGTTTTGAATGCAATTAAATTGAATTTAATTTATTGAATATGAATGTAATTGCAAAATGCAATTTGATCATTATGATGACCACGGTAGAGGAAACAAGGTAGGTTCAAACCAGTCTTTTTTTCGTTGACGGGGTATTTTGCTGACGTCACGACAACGAACCAATAGCAGCGCTCATATTGCATCTGGTAGCACTGCTACCAACAAATCTGGCTCCACTATTGGCTCAACGACATTGCGTTTTGGTGACGTCATAAAGTTTGTTTGAAATAAAGCCTTTCTATTGGCTAGCCGAACAAGAGGAGGTGTATTTTCTCCCATAGAAATGTCCCTACCTTGTTTCCTCTACCGTATTCATGACCCAGGCTGTCATGAAATTACGATGAACACAAGGCATCAAGTATTGTCGATCGATCGCTGAAGTTTTGGACTTTTGAGTCTCCATTATTTCTGATTCAAAGGCCTCACCTGAAAAGAAACAATAGGCAGACTGCATGGCGAGTAGCGAAATTGGAAGTTTTACTTGTGCTGCAGTTCACAAAGAGCTTCAAACTTAGGTATTGGCTTTGATCTTGCTTGCTTTAGCTCCGAGAGCGGCGACTGGTTTGATCTTGCTTCCAATGAAGAGAATATTGGACTTCTCACAAAGGAACTTCGTGATGAATGTAACTCACAGTTTTGCTCTATTGAAGGTCTTTGAAACAGGAGATTTACCGAATGAAAATAAAGATCGCTCATGGACTCAAAAACTCTGAAATCAGCATCACTACAGAATGGTTGTTTTCATAGTTACGGAATTAGTTGCAGTTCCCAGTGAGTTAAAATTCCTTTGAGATCGTTAATAATTTACTAAAATAAATTCAAATTTACGTAGCGCAGCGCTTCTATACACACATCATTTTCAAGCTTGATTGATTCAGAAAATAATTTTGCCTCCTTTCGAGTGAAAACCTTTTTTAAGTAAAGTTAGACTTTTGTAGGATTTGCATTTAAAGTAGGCTGAAAGGTAAACGAGAGACGTCCCCAAATATTAATTAAAATATAATCCAAATGTAAGAAAGCTTTTTAACAATTCAAGAAAGATTTCTGTTAAAATATTTGGTGTTTGTAATTGGGAAAAATCATTAGCGTTACGCAATTGTAGAAAATAATTATTGCACAAAAATCACTGGAGTTTTCAATACAATAGTTGAAATGTTGGTTGGACGAATGCCTGGAAGCAAAATTTTACTTCCTGCTTTCGGAAATAAGATAGGGGAAAATTTCCCATCGTTGCCGCATTGATGAAAATAGATGTGTTTCATCATTCATTGAAAAGATTTTACGTTGTTTTTGGTCTTGCATATCACGTTCAAGGGCGGCCTGTGCATTTGTAATACGAGTTTTGTGGGTGACAGCTGAAAGTGTGTACTTAGTTTGTGTATCTGAGATACAAATTTTGTGAATAACAGTCAAAAATAATCGGTTTGTGTGTACCTGTGATACGATTTTTGTGGGTAACAGGTGAAAGTAATTGGTTTGTGTATCTGTGATACGAGTTTTGTGGGTAACAGGTGAAAGTAATTAGTGTGGCGTCTGTGGTACGAGTTTTGTGGGTAACAGGTGAAAGTAATTGGTGTGTGTATCTGTGATACGAGTTTTGTGGGTAACAGGTGAAAGTAATTTGTGTGTGAATCTCTGATACGAGTTTTGTGGGTGTGTATGTGTGGGTCCCTACCAAACTACTTAGTGTGCGGCCCACCTGATGTGCTATGAATGTGTCCAGTTACAGACGTTCACTTCACGAGAGATATTTTCCAATGAAGCTTCGTAAGTTTTTAGAAAAGCTTACTTATTGTTATTAGGAAATTATTTTGCAATCGTGGAAAGCATGATTATTAACCGATTTCGAAGGTTTAAAATTGTCGTGATCCAATGGGTCACAGGTGGTCTTGTGTAGCATATGAGTTAAATGATGTCGAAAACAAACTTCCAAAATGATAATAGCAGTCGTGTATTTAGGAACCCATATCATATATATTTGTACATGTATGTACTAGCCCGCTCTTCCCGTCAAAACTGAAGGCATTCGGTGACGTTCGTCAGTGTGCGCTAATAATTTAACTACACTGTGAATAATTAAACTACGCTGTGACTACTTGAACATTGAACGTGTGTGACGAGCGTATCTGCGATGAATGCTTCATTGTTTCTCGTATGTTACATGCCTTAATGTTTCAGATGCATACGCAAAAAGAAAAATTTCGGTGACGGTATATTATGATATCTACTCTCGGTTTTAATTTCTACAAACCTCTTTATCCTATGTATTTATTGTTTCGAATTTCTTTTTTAATAATAATTGTAAAGTATCTACGATACGATGTTGTATATAGTGCATAAGATTGAAACTATATTTCTTAAATATATGTTTCAAAAAGAAAATAACACTATGCTTATGAAACTTATGAGAAAACACGAGGAGCAGCTTACTGCTTACTTAAACGATGGAAAATTTGCTTACAAATAATAACCGAATAACGTTTCGGAACGAATGGTTTTTAATAAATGTTTTACTTATCCTTAACCAAATAATATTTTTCTTTAATAATTGATTTCAATTTACGGGAGATTTCATACTATTTCAGAAAATCCACGGTAAATATTATACTATATCAGATCCGACGGTAGAGATCATACTATACCGGCACCAAAATGCCTATACTAATAATACTTGTGATGTAATTCTCCGTATGATGCTGTAGCCCGTGAGGCTGAAACTCTCGTCTCACTGATGCGGTCATCAAGCATTTGCAGCTTTTTCTGAAAAGAGATTTGACGAACACCCACGGGCGGAATCAAGTTATCTTAGATGTTTGCTCAAACATATTTATTAATACATTGGTGTACTCGTCTTGTCAGAAACGTTTATAATCACAAATGTTCGATAAACGACGTAAATTATTTTAAAGAGTTGCTTATATTAAGTTGCATTTCTCTCTGATTACTTGAAAAACTGAAAGAGTGGGATGAACCTATCCATGACGCAAGCTTCCCTACAAAACTTTGAATTTTACCTGAATTACCAACTAGGTGCTAGCAACAAAACAACAATTTGATTCTAACATATAACCAGAAATTCTACATTTGCACCCGCAGTAAAGTGTAACCTGCATAACTCCTCAAGTGCAGGGTGGCGCAAAACTCGCTTCACCATTTTGAACATTTATTACACGACGACAAATACAGCTATAAAAATGCGTTACATACGAAATGAAAGAGAAAACTTTCCAGTTTCATCCCATAGCGACGATATGGATTTGAAGAATGTTTGAAATGGTGAAGCGACTTCTGCGCCACCCTGTAGAGAAGCTTGTTAAGAGACTAAAGATCGATTGTTTTAGACAAATAGATGATTACATGAAAACATGCTTTTCGCATTAATTTAGGAAATGCCTGGTGCTTTTTTTAGATTTCCAAGACAATGCAAACCCAAGTGCAATAGTGTAAAATGTTTTGCTTATTAAAAACGAATATTTTATGGGTGACAGCTGAAACTACTTAGTGTGTGTATCTGTGATACGAGTTTCATGGATGGCAGCTGAAACTACTTAGTGTGTGTCTCTGGGATACGAGTTTTGCGGGTGACTGCTGAAGCTACTTAATTTGTGTATCTGTGATACGAGTTTCACAAAAGCATGGGTATAAAAAAAAAGGTTTTTAAATGATGGCCTTAATAAGCCTGAATAAGCATCTTTATATTAATACGCTTGTAACTAGGCATCTATGTGTGTCACAACCTTCATCAATAAATACATTGACCATTGCGGTCTCTATGCTACAGCTTGATCTTAAACTGACACTATAAAATTACATCCCTCATTTAACATGGAAAATTGAATTCATTTTTTTAAATCCGATTAAAAAAAGTTGAACTGTTCTATCCACCTAAAACAATGAAGCAGAGAAGAAGGGTGCAAAGAGAAGAAACAAAAGAGCGACAGAGAAATAGAAGACAGCGCTCGCGAGAAGACGAAAGGCAAGCTACCCTTGATAGAAACAGACTACATATGCAGCAGCGAAGGATTAATACGAGTCAGGAGGAGCGAGAATTGCATCTTCAAATATTGAGATTCCTTCAAATCTCTGATAGGTTAGAATCTGTTAGAAAATAGTTTTAAGTTTAATAGTTCTTTAATTATGAATATGTTGAAATTCATACAGACAGATGTTGTGTTACATTATAGCTGTTTCATATAATTTTTTAGGATACACAAATGTAGTTGAATGATAATCAATAAATGTTAACTTATTCACTACATAAACCATAAAACTTAATAACGCAAATCCCATTAAAATGGAAATAGAAATGTGTAAAAACTAACCGGACATTTTTCGCGGGTCCTGTTAATCACCATAAATCACCTGTTAATCACCATAAATCACCTGTTAATCGCCATAAATCACCTGTTAATCACCATAAATCACCTGTTAATCACCATAAATCACCTGTTAATCACCATAAATCACCTGTTAATCACCATAAATCACCTGTTAATCACCATAAATACATAAAGCGGTGCTTCATGAGCATAGTTTTATATAATTCTCATTGAAGTTTTTGACAATCGATCAATAACATTACCTACTTCAGTACGTGGTTTATGGGAAAAATTGACATCGAAGACTTCCCAGCATGTTCAGAATCAAGCATTTGTGTTTTTGAGGATGTATTTTTAATACATGTGTATATTGATTCCTTTGAAAATTTCCTAGTCTCTGACATGGAACTGAAGCCAACATTGGCTGGAGGCACTTAAACACGGCGGCGCACTCGCTCTTATCTCGGTGATGCGAGAGTCGGAGTCTTGCTTCTGCATGTACGAGACCTGAATAAATATGTTCTAACTCAGGATTGATTTATTTTAAAGATAACAATCCTTTTTCTTCAGCGAGTAATGATTTTCTGGGAAATCTGTCAAAAATTCTATAGCTATGTTCAAGTTTTCAAAATCAAAAAACACTTTCGTAGTTTTGTGATGTATTAGTTTGTGGAATAGTCACGCCCGTAAAACTAGATATGTGAAAATTACGATGAATGAAAATGTTTCCTTTGAATTGAAATTTGTGTATGTTAGATTTGAATTCACTTATTAAAACTTGTCCTAACACAGACACAACGACACCGAAAAAAGCAAGAACCCGCTTGTAAAAGTTTAGTTCAGCTAAATCTAATTTTTTCCGAAAGAACTATGCCTCTGAATTAAAAATAAACACCATTTTTGGCATCAGTCGTACACTAGTTAAAACATCATAAATGATGACGTTTTGATCTCCGCATACATAATATTCATATGATTTGTCATCTCTTCACACTCACAGGCTTTTAGTTGTATGATGCGGTGTTGGAGTTAGGAAAAATGAAAAAATCCACTAAAAATTAATCTGAAATGAATGATCGAATCCTACATTACTCAGCCTCTACTTGTAACGCTATTCCTTCGTTGTATGTTCAGTGCCCAAAACTATCATACTTTTAGAACTATAACCCTAGTATGAAAGCTTCTATTTGCACTTTTGAGTCCCCNTTGAACATAAATATTTGAATAGATGCATATTGCCATTAATGTAGAATTTTAAAACAACTTTAATGTGTAGTATATTATGAAGTTTTTATATTTGACTTGTATCTTTTACGCCGTTCAAAGATCTGAGCGGCGGTTATGGTTTTCCTACTGATGCTGGATATTTAGCACATTTTACGACAGCTTGTCTTTAGATTGCAACACCGGCGGAAATTTTACGCATTCCATGCAGAAGGGAAAAACGATTGTCTTGCTCATCACAAGATGCATATTCATCACAAAAAACGCTCAAATTAACGAGTGATTATGTAAATTTAACTCAACTTATCGTTGGATTAATTTAAATTTGACTTGGATTAATTTGAACTTGACTTGGATTAAATTGAACTTGACTTGGATTAAATTGAACTTGACTTGGATTAAATTGAACTTGACTTAGTTTAATTTGAAGGGAAAAAGTTGTAGTTCCGCACCATACTTGTAGCTTATTTGCCCAGTTCCGCCTTACTCTCACCCAGTTCATTCAAATTTATGAGATACGAGAGTATTCTAAATGTTTACTCGCTTCCTTGGTCTGCCTGTCCATATTCTCTCATCGTAAACTAGATACCCGAGCACTGTAGCAGGACTACAAATGTCTGATGCATTGGGTAACAATTTGTTAGCATTGTATACAATTCATTTCGATGTTTTCCTAGGTAGAAATAGAAGAAAGAGAATTGAAAGAATTTGCATTTAATTTTTGAATAAATGGCAATAAAGTTTCCCCTAATCAATTATATGACTAGTTCTACCATAAAAATTTCGAGTAATTTTTACAGCAGGAATACAATAGTTGATGGACAGCAGGTTAGAGAAAACAAGGTAGGTTCAAACCAGTCTTTTTTTCGTTGAAGGTGGGGTTTTGCTGACGTCATGGCAACGAACCAATAGCAGCGCTCATATTGCTTCTGGTAGCACTGTTACCCCCCAATCTGGCTCCGCTACTGGCCTAACGACATGGCGTCACCAAAACCCAGTGTCGTTAGGCCAATAGCGGAGCCAGATTTGGGAGTAGCAGTGCTACCAGATGCAATACGAGCGCTGCTATTGGTTTGTTGCCGTGACGTCAGCAAAACCACACCGTCAACGAAAAAAAGACTGGTTTGAACCTACCTTGTTTCCTCTACCGTGACTGTGGTGCACAGCTGCTAGCATTACGAACACCTTGGATACATTCTCATTGGGATCATTTCTCAACACTGCTGTAGAAATGTGCATAAGATCAGTTGCCGGGAATATTTCCAATCTCGTCACTCAGTTCACGATTGACTTCAGACATAGAGATTGATACCTGTACTTTTCACTTCACCTTTGAAATGCTATTTTCAAATCGAATCTCTAGTAACATAATAATTTTGCCAAAAAGATGATCGGGATTCTTTCATTTATGAACGCGGTATTTACAATTACATTTTTATCCAAGTTTTTCTCTCCCAAGATTGATGAAAACTGAGACTTTCAGAAATTCTGATGAGACATTTGCTCACGTAATGTACTTTGATTTACATGCCTAAAATTGTCAGAAAGTAGACACTTTAAGTAGATTTTTGTATTTTTGCCTTCACATATTTGAAATTTTATAACCTAAATTATAAATATACGTAAGAAATCTACATGGGAATTCAAGAAACTGATTAAGTACCGTACAACCGAGTCTCGGAAGCTTAATTAAACGTGGGGAAACACTTTGTTGCTTTGGATCTGAAATTCAATGCCGTGAAAATTAAATATTAACTGGCCTCCTCAAAATCTATTAATTCTACACAAAACTTCCATTGGTCATCAGAAATTCAATAAATGAAATGCTAAATAATTATTGGGTTCCGGCAGCTCATCAAATTGAGATCTAAATATTTGTTGGGTGCCTGTAGTTTACTAAATTAAACACTAATTATTCGTAGAATGTCCGCAGCTCGCTTATTTGAACACTAAATATTTGTTGGATTTCTGTAGCTCACTTAATTGAACCTAAAGAACTAGTAGGATGTCTGCAGCTTACCTAATTGAGCTCTAAATATTCGTTTATGATCTGCAGCTCACTTAATTATGCTCTAAATATTCGTCGGGTGTCTGCAGTTCACAGAATTGCCCTCTAAATTTACGAAGGAAGTCAACCAAAAATTTTGCTGCGCATCAGCGTGATGAATACTGAAAAAAATCATTGATTCTGGGGCAGCAGGTCCTTTAAGTGAAGTTGCCTCGTTAAATGAATTAGCTCGATCAAAGATTGATGGGAATAATTTCAATGGTCGATCCATCTCCATGTTGATGGTGAAAGTTTGGATAGGAACACCCGCCCGAGCCGGTCAAACACTGAACGGGCGCCATTTAAGCTCAAACTTTTGGAGCTCTTCGTATAATCGACATCTATCTCACTCTATATTCTTTACTAACAAGATTTCCGAACAGGGTTCACCAGGAAGCCTTAATCTGAATAACCACCGAGCGTCCACTTGCCTCGGATCACCCATTTAGGGACAGATGCTTCAGGCCAAAGTTTAATACAAAATTTCCCTACAAAGTAAACCCTCAATTCAGGCCTCCACAAAATTATAAACAGACTCGCACTTGATGCAAATTGGAGTCCTTTGACAAATGAAGTGCGCTCAAAATAGATGGAATTCAACATGGCAATTCTAGAAAGCCGGACGTGTGTTGTTAATTTCATAGCGTTTGCTGTGAGTGCAGTTTTCATTTACATGCTTAATATTTTTGAATTGTGCTACGTTCTTTCAAAAATAATGGCATCATCTAACCCAGGGACCTCCAAACTTTCCAGCCTTAGGGCCATCTTGATTACTCCAGGAAGTTCCAAGGGCCAAAACCGCTTTGATTTTAAAGTTATTTTTATCCAACTTTTCACAGGAACAATAGCAACAATAAGTCAGCTGCGTGCCAGATTGATCCCATTCGCAGGCCGAATTTGGCTCGCAGGTCTTAGTTTGGAGACCACTGATCTAAACTTTTAACCCAAAGAATTTATACTCGTGTGACCGTTACTGCCACCCCTGTTATGAGACTGACACTAGCGTCAAATTTTCACCG
>JACJUY010003781.1:0-80854 GCA_014220935.1 Platorchestia sp. MABIK | reverse complement strand
GGTTTACGGACGAAATTGAATTCAAACTTCATTATCCTGCCTGGCTTGTCTTAAAACGGACATAACCCCCACAATAGCTTTGATCGTGTTTTTTAAAGTTTCTTCCTCAGAATCCATCATTTGGAAAACAGTTGAAATAGGGAGTTCCCAACTTGGTAATTGTAGAAGTTACTACAGAGAACGTAGAATTTATGAAGGCCAAACATGTTTTCAAATCGAAGTTCTGTAGAAGAGCCTAACACTCCACGCTACGAGAATCTTCGCCATCAAATAACAGGAAGACAGCATCTCCTCAGCATACCGAAGGATTTTGCTGTTAGTTCTCTCCTTTGGTATTGTTGTGTAGAGCACGTTGTACTACTTAGGCTGCCGTCACATAGAGATCTAATGATAACGTTTCATCATAATCACCTACAGTCAGCGGCACTAGTTGGTCAGTCCAGGGCCACGAACCAATCAGATGTCAGCCTTAGTTTGACCAAACTGGTCCCAAACTAAAGCTGAAATCTGACGGTTTCGTGGCGCTAGACAGACCGAGTAGTACTGCTGACTGTAGATGATTATGACGAAACGTTACCATTTGGTCTCCGTGTGGCGGCTGCCTTAGAATACAGTTCTTACTGTTTTCGGTAAAATCTACATTTTGCTTCCTGTGTTCCAATAACAAACTATTAAACCTTACAGCCACATTCATTCTTCTAAAATACCACAAATTCGTACATCTCATTCCATTTATTACTTTAATATGACTCAAAAATCATACACCATCTTGTTTGACAGTTCCATGTTCAATATTGACCAAGTTGATATTTATCGGTTAGCATATATGCACACGTTCATATTTTATGCCCTTGAAAAGTATGCCGAGCTACTGCATATATGCACAAAGTCACATCCCTAATAATGAGCATAAATCACGAGAGCGGTCACGCACAACGAGCAAAGCCGATTCCCAGTGGCTTCCACTGTTCGGTGTAACATCACAGAATATTCTCGGAGGTTTGTGGTGGAGTTCTCCTTCCAGTAACTTGATGCGATGGCCAGCCATGTATATGACAAAGTTGCCTACAAACAATGAGCTCCCTACTCCATGGCAGGTCATCTCCTTCAATGCTTTGCCGTTTGGAAAGTTTAACTATAAATAAAATAGCAAGGATAGTCATTTTTAAAATAGACATTATTTCTTGGAGAGTTTAAAGAGATCTACTACCCTGGACTTTACCTAATTTACAAAATTTTACAAATGTCACTGTTCACGTTTCTATTGCATCTAGAGGGCCGAAAAATGCATACTGATTACAGATATGTAAAATGGAATTCTGAACACATTAGCTTTGATACATATTTTCGATTTTCACAAAAGGAAAAAAGATATTTTGCGAACATACAATATTTTACAAATTAACCTAAATACCTACTCCTTCCGCAATTTTCAACTTAGAAGCTTGATTTTTGTCTCATTCGACGCGGAAAAACTCCGACACCTCAAAAATGAAAGGTTTTTTTAAATTTCGAAATGAAACATTTTCTATTTTGAAATTAAAAAAAATAATTTCATTTTTGAGGTGCTGAAGTTTTTTCGCGTCGAATAAGACCAAAATCAAGCTTCTAAGTTGAAAATTGCGGAAGAAGTAGGGATTTGAGCTAATTTAAATAATTTTGTATGTTCGCACAATATCTTTTTTCTTTTTGCGAAAATCGAAAAATTTTAAAAACGTTAATGTGTTCAGAATTCAATTTTACATTTCTGTGTGCATTTTCGGTCTTCTAGATGCAAAAGAAACGTGAACAGTGACAATTGTAAAATTTTGTAAATTAGGTAAAGTCCGGGGCAGTAGATCATCTTAATATGACAGTACTAAAAATGTACACTAAAAATGAACGTTTCGACCACAAGGGGCATCTGAGGAAACAGTGATTTTTCATAGAGTTAAAAAATATACATATATTTGGTTAACATTTGTAATTGCTAACAGGAAATTTGCAAGGGGAAGGATTAGATTAGATTAGATTGTTAGTTAGTTTAAGCCTCCCTGTCCTCAACAAATGAGATCCAAAGAGAGGAAGGAAGAAGGCACCATTTAGTATGGAGTAAAGGGAACGTGGAATCTATGCAGAAAGGGCATAGAAACAGTAAGATGAGAAAGAAGTTCATGAAACAAGATCAAAGTTGAAGAAGAAAGTAGTAGGTGTTGAAAAAACAGGACAGCAGTGAACCGAAACAGAGTTGGTCCGTAACAAAACAAAAACCTATGTTATTATAACAAAAGGAAAGCCTACCTAACCATTAGCTCGGGCCCTCACATTGTCCCCTTGGGAGCGCTAATTCACATAGATACAATAGCTGTATCCCCCTGAGGGGTGCAAAGGGAAGGAAGATTGAGCATCATTTAAAACCGGTTTGTCTGTCATAATCTAAATAGACTCTATAATTCAAAGATCTGTGTTGTGACGTTTCTTTCAACACAACATGAGGTATTTTTAGCAGTAGCTGCAAACTACAGTATCGGGAGCTTTAAACTACCAAAGGAGAATGATACGCTCAGCAAGGCACCTATTCGTATACTGGCCCCGTCGCTTACCAGCTTCCTCTATATAATGGTCTTATCCGGAAGTCAGGCAAGCGCGAGCAACAAAGATCTTCCGGCGGTAGGATCGCTTCCGCCCCACGGATCGTGACAGAGACATCCGAAGCCTAGCGAGATAAAGACATCCGGCGGCGCTCACTTCACAAGGCACATCCTGAGATATAACAATTTCCCTCCCTTTAGATGAATATATGACAAAAGGAAGGCAGAACTCAACAACCCATTCGCATTACAGGTTTAGTTATTCTACCTGATTTACGCGGTTCATTTTGTACAGGTGAACTGCTAACAGGCTGCAAAGTAGACGGCTTAGCCGCCTTGCCACTGAAAGGTCTCAAATTACTAGGAGAATGAAGCAGCTGATTTGAATGTCTCTTCCAGATTACATTTAATGCTATGATTTGAACCTGAAAGATATTAACAGCAACTTTACCAACAAAAATTCCCTCCAGCCACTTGGGACTCTTTCTTAAATTCAAATCAAGAACATGATCACCGACATCAAATTGAGTTACATACATAGGCTTAGACCTGGACACAGAATATTTAGGATTAACTCTATCTCTGGAAGTAACAAATTTACGATTGTTGAGCGCATCAGAATGAACAATTTTTGTGACACCATGAGGAATACAATGTGATTGAAATAACGCGTAATTAGTTTGTACATCAGAGAAATTATGAACAGAGTTACCGTCACAAGTATCGTTCCTAGGCTTCTGTAGAATAGCTTCGTTCTTCCGCTGTAGAGGCTCGCGTGAACTCTGCATTGATAAAGCTTCTCTTCCGACGTTGCCATGACAACCGCACTGTTCCGGCTTCACCATGTAAGTGCAGGGACGTGTAGGTCCTGCAGGTCCTCCTCGTGTAAGCTCAGCCGGAGGAGGCCGTGCTGCAGTCGTAGATTTGCAAACTTTAGAAATGTGACCTGTCTTCCAACATGTATTACACTTCAATTTCAAAGCATAGCAATTCTTCGTGAGATGCTTTGCTTAGCTCCGCAACGGATGCATATGTAGTCCGGCTGTAATTTTTCTGTTGTGAAAAACGATGAAGATGAATCCTCAAGAATAATATCTTGAGCATCGGAACTTAACTGTTCGATGAGTTTTGCATGTTCAACACATTCGTTGAAAGATTTTCCGTCACACTTTTGTAGAACTGCACTGAGAATTTGCGATGAACGATGCCCAGCAACGAAATCATCTCTCAAGAGACGATCATGACAGCAATTATCGTAGTTGCACGCAGATGCTAAGTCATTTAACGTTTTTGCATAACTTTTTAAGGATTCATTAACACCTTGCTTTCTGTTTAGAAATGTAACAGACGCGCCGACAATCGATTTTTTTACTTCACATTGTTGGATTATTTTTTCTTCTAGTTCATCATACGTAGCATCAGTGAGTAATGTAGGTGTAATTCTTCGTTGTAGATCAGTAATGATGTTTACAGGCAAAGCTTTAACTAAAATACTAGCTTTCTTACTGCCATTGTTTCCCGCCTTCTGAAGAGCGTCTGCACACTGTACTCGTAGTCGTTGTAGAAATTCCCACACTGTTTCCACTTCAACGTCGAATGAAGGACTGCTAAATGTTGAATACGTTATCTTGGTTTCAGAGCACTTGTAAAGTTCAAATTCACATCGGAGATTCGAAATCTTCGTCGCAAAATATGTTGTGACGTTTCACGCTTCAACACAACATGAGGTATTTTTAGCAGTAGCTGCAAACTACAGTATTGGTAGCTTTAAACTACCAAAAGAGAATGATACGCTCAGCAAGGCACCTATTCGTATACTGGCCCCGTCGCTTACAGCTTCCTCTATATAATAGTCTTGTCCGGAAATCAGGCAAGCGCGAGCAACAAAGATCTTCCGGCGGTAGGATCGCTTCCGCCCTACGGATCGTGACAGAGACATCCGAAGCCTAGCGAGATAAAGACATCCGGCGGCGCTCACTTTACAAGGCACATCCTGAGATATAACAATCTTTTCGACTAGAAGAGGTTGCGATTATCTGAAAATCGTCTGAACTTGCTCTCTTCAGTCATCTACAAGTATCGTTGTGCACTGTGTGCGTCTGAGTTTGTTGGGTCCACAGAAAGGGCCTTGCGTATTCGTGTAGCAGAGCATGCCGGACAAAGCTTCCGTACAAATAGGCTTCTTGCTTCTCCCTCTCAGTCCTCTGTGCGTGCCCATGCAGAAAAGTGCGACTTGCCTGTTCGTTTAGACGATTTCCAGATAATCGCAAACTCCTCTAGTCAAACACATCTTTGAATTTTAAAGTCTCTTCTGATTATGAAAGACAAACCGGTTTTAAATGATGCTCAATCAGCCTTCCCCGTACAAATGTCCTGTTAGTAATTAAAAATGTTGACCACATTTTAAATTTTTATGTATATTTTTTAACTCTATGAAAAATCACTGTTTCCTCAGATGCTGAAGATGACTCTTGTGGTCGAAACGTTCATTTTTAGAGTATATTTTTAGTACTCACACATTAAACTCTCTAAGAAATAATGTCTATTTTAAAAGTGACTATCCTTATTATTTTATTTATAGGTCATCTCCTACGTCGTAGATAGCAAACAAGATGTGCGAATCAGTACATTGCTTTTGATGAAGGTATTTCGCACTAGAAAACAAGTTTCCAGTGCGAACTTCAATTTCGTGATTTGGGAAGAAACTTGAAACGAAATGAGTAGATGTACTCCACTGTGACCAATAAGAATCTTACTATATTTCATAACGCATCATATGCCTCTGCCAAAACAAAAAATACCAGAAAAGGTTAATAGGTAATGGCAAAACGAATTGCTGGATATTGTTGTAATGTTGTCAGTCTTCCTCTGAAAAAATAGGAAACCGTATTATGTGACTAAATTTATTGCTTACTCCTAAATAAACAAGATTAAGGAATCTGCATTGCCAGCTTCTGTGGGCTATTGGACCATAGTTATAGTTTTGAACATACCCAAACCAATGAATCACTCACTGGGACGTTTTTTTAGGGAAGAGAGCCATTTCCATTAGCCAGGAATTTCACTGGGAGTGAGAAGATTTTCGACGATTCGTTGATCGTTAAACGAACCAAAAGTAGCAGAAGCTGGCGAGAATTATAGCCTGAGTTGGTGGGTAAGAGAACTTATTCGAATTTAGCAGTTATTATTCTCGTCAGATAAGCCTTCATACGTTTAGGATGGTCTTCGTTCAAACTGGTTTTACTTGGTGAACCGTGAAGTTGTGACTACAATAATAACTTGAGTTATAGGTATGTTAGGATTCTGCTTAGGCGCGGTAACCTCGTTAATATGTTGAAGTTGGCCGTTCCTGACATTAAAATACGGGTTCATTCATTTATCGTAGTATCTAACGCTTCACAAACTAAGCACATACACACCGAAAGTCACAAAGGTGGATAATTGTGTACGTCTTCATTTCCCACGAAGTATTTCACTCAAACACAGTACAGAGTCACGACGAGCCTGCTTATGCTAATCACCTTTTCGGTTTCAAATCACAAAGAGAGACAGAGATTGTCAAAAAAGCCTCGGAAGGCGCCACCAGTTAAGTTATGTCCCTTCTATCGTAGAGACCTGTTCCACTGTTTCTAAGCTTCAAATCACTAAGAGGGTACTACTTAATTCAAGAAAGGGCTTCAGGACATTGATGTTGTATAGTGTTCGCTCCAGTTCAGCTAATACGCCACGCACTACTGCATCCGCGTTGTAGTAAAGCAAACCGGGGAAACGCATCCGCCGAGCAGAAGCGTGAATTTAGGTACTCTTCTCAATCACGAGAGCGGTCACCGAATTCAAGCGGTCATTTAAAGCAAACCCCAAAAGTGTGTGAGGCAAAAAAATTACGTTAGCAAGGAAATGCTTAACGTTAAGAGAAACACGTTGTTGGCAATACGGTTGTGGGACCCGCTTCATGAGATGACGGTGGGTCAGTCTGGTATGGCCAATGTGGAGGCGACAAAACACTTCCATACGGCGGTTACAATTCGACAAGGTCCACCTGCGTAGTTTGTTTAATTTTTCTCATACATACATATACCAGGCTTCTTCTCCCTATGGCAGGGTAGCCGACAGCAGGCCACAATCATCACTCTTAGTCACGAGGAAGCGAGAGAGGCAGCACTGGCCGCGCCAGAACTGCCAGGATCAGCAGCAGCCCAGCACAACCATCTTCCGGTCAGGCCCGACAGCCATAGTTGATTTACCCCGACCGCTTCATTGAGTGCAGCCCCACCCGCCGCACAGGACAAATCAACCCCATCACACGCGGGCAGGCTTCCAGTACCGCGTCAAAAAAATAAAATTAACTTCTTATGCACTGCCCCCACTCACTTCTGTCCGCAGTCATCCCTCTCGCCACGTCCACAGTGAAACTCTTCTCATACAAAGCACGTTTCACCCCATCCATCCAACTCATCCGTGGTCTACCTCGCGCTCTAATACAACTCACTTCCGACGTATAAATCTTTTTCACCAATCGCTCAACATTCATTCTTTGAACACGCCCAAACCATCCAAGCACTCTTCCATCCACCCGCCTGCTCAACTTTTTAATAACACCCGTCTGCTCCCTAACCAACTCATTCCTGATCCTATCTCTTCTTGTTACCCCATACATGCTCCTCAAACACTTCATCTCAAACACATCCAACTTCCTCCTCTCAGCTGCTCTCAAACCCCAGGACTCTGCTCCACTCAACAAAACTGGCACGATCAAGCTTCCATACAGTCCCATCTTAGCATTCATACTCGAACTCCTTCATTCAAAACTTTCCTCATTGCACCCAATGTCTTGCAGCCTTCACTCACTCGATGCCTCATTTCTACTTCCATACTGTCCTGAACAGCTACATCCGACCCGAGGTCTCTAAAATGCTCTACCTCCTCCAACACTTCACCATTCATCCTCACATCCAAAATTCCAAACACTCTCCCTCTTGAACATTTCATCACCTTACTTTTATTCACATTTACCCTCAATTTACACTTTTCGCACACTCTACAAAACTCAGCAACCAGTCTCCGCAGTTTTTCCTCCGAATCAGCCACAAGCGCTGTATCATCTGCAAACAACAGCTGACACACTTCCCACCAACTGCGCACCTTTTCCCAACACTCTGGCATTCACTTCTCTCACTACATCATCAAAAAACAAATTGAACTACGGTGACATCACACATCCCTGTCTCACACCTGTCACAACTGGAAACCACTCACTCACTTCATTCCCTACTCTCACACATGCTCTGCTATCCATGTAGAAACTCCTGATCGCATTCAACAGTCTCCCACCCACTCCATACGAAGTTAAAACATGCCATAAAGTCTCACTGTCCACTCTGTCATACGCCTTCTCTAGATCCATAAATGAACAATATACATCTTATTCTTTTGCCAAGTATTTCTCATTTGCCTGCCTCACAGCAAACATTTGATCTACACAACCTCTACCACTTCTAAAACCACATTGTTCTTCAGCCAGCACACGATCCGTCATCTCTCTCACTCTTCCAATTAAAACTCTTCCAAACAGCTTCCCAATGGCACTCAGTAGACTTATACCTCTAGAATTACTGTACTCATACCTTTATCCTTTCCCCTTGTATAACGGAACTACACACGCGCAACTCCAATCTACCGGCACTTTACTAGCCTCAAAACACATTAAACAAACGCACCACCCATTCTACAATCACACTTCCTCCTTTCTTTAGAAATTCAACCGTGCAGCCATCTATACCTGGAGCTTTCTCATTTTTCATCACATCTAACACACCTTTCACTTCTACACTTCTTATTCGACTTCTATTCACTTCTCCAAACACAGGCATTCTAACATCACTTCCAACAGCTACCACTCTCGCAACCCTATCATCCTTCACATCCAGCAGTTCCTCAAAATACTCCTCACATCAAAACCCTCCACTAGCAGCCTACCATTTGCATCCTTCACTCTTGCCTCACTCTCCACCTGTCCTTTCCTAATTCTCTTCACTTATTTCGAGAAAACCTTCCTTCTCTCCATGAAGTCCCCTCCCAACTTCCTCCCCCACTCTTCATCCGCCGCCCTCTTTGCTTTCTTTACCATCATTTGCATCTCTTTCTTCCTCTCCTTATCCTCTTTGAAATTTTGCTGGCTGCCCCTTTGCAGCCACCTTTCGAATGCCCCCCGCTTTCTCCTCACAGCCGCTCCTACTTCTCTGTTGCACCTTTCACTCCCCTTCCTAATCCCCCCTCCAACCTTCCTTTCCCCACACACTTCCCTCGCACATTTTTCCACCGCATCTTCAAATAACTTCCATTCCCCTTCCCCTCCACCAACCTCGCTTACCCTCACCCTCCCATACTCTACTTTCATCTTCTCCTGATACTCACACTCACGCTCAGATTCACGCAACTTGCTTACATTTAACACCTCCCTTCCACTCCTCCTTTTTACATTTCCCCACACTTCACTTACTCTCAACTTTGCCTCTACCAAGTAATGATCCGACATCCCATTCATCTCACCACGGAACACATGCACATCGAACAAACGACCAATCACTCCCCTGCTAAACAAAATATAATCCATCAGCTCTCTCCACTATCACACCTCCATTCGTCCTCAGTTGTGTATACTTGTTTATACTTTTTTTCTCAAACATACTATTCCCAATCACTAACTCACTCTCTACACATAACTCCACCAAGTATTCACGACTCTCATTCACCCCAGCTACTCCATACCTACCAACAACACCATCCAGCACCTCATCACCCACTCTTGCATTCAGGTCCCCCATCACTACAACACTACAACTATTCCCCACTCTTGCAACACACTCGGACAACTTCTCCCAAAACTAATCTCTCTCCTCTCCACTCCTCTCCGATCCCGGTCTCTATGCGCTCACAAACACCCATGATTCTACCCCATATTTTACTTGCACCCACATTATTCTTGCTCACAACTCTCCCCATTCAACTACTTTCTCTCTGATTCTTACACTCAATAATATAGCCACACCCTCTCTTGCATGTCCCCCACGCACCCCAGATCCTCTTCCACACACACTCCCAAACATCGACTTACCACTACCTTTCAACTTCGTCTCAGTCAGGTCCAACATATCCATCTTCCGAAGTTGCTTTTTCTCAGTTTGCTGTAATTCACAACGTCCCATTCTACCTGCCATAGCCGCCTCGCCGCTGCTTTAAACAAGAGGTTAATAATCACGGCAAGAACTGATAGATTAAAGCGCGGCTGCGCGCTTTGCCTCAAGATTGTCTTTCTCATTGCCTGACACGCAAACGTGCCCACACCCAGCAGATTTTAACGTGTTTGGAGTCCTGCAAAAAGCGCATCACCCTCTCGAAGATCTCAGTAACTATTTGATGGCTACTGGCGTAAGTCAGGACGCACCCACGTCAACCTCGCACATTTTCATGTACGTGTGTTGCAGCGTCCGTGTGCGTGTAGGATGCGTCATGTGCACTGGTCGAGAGTTGACCTCATTGCCAGAAGTCGTTGTATCGTCCAATTATATATAATGAGTTACCAGATGTTGCAATGCAGTTCGGTCATGCATTTACTAAAACGTGCTAGTCGTGATTTGTAAATGGCCATGCAGAGTGCGAGCTTACATGCAACACGGAAGGAGTTCATTTACCAGATATTTTGAATTGCAATTAAATATACTGATTTGAGCGCATAAAATTTTACACTATAATTTTTGTAAGTAAAGTAATCGAATTCATTTGGCATAAATATGCATAAAAGGCGACTTACAAAACGCTTCAGCACCAGAATACTTTTATTTGATTATTATAAAGCACTTACTAATTGCTTGAATTAACTACCAATTTATAACAGAAACTAAATGAGATTGACATTGTTAACAACACATTGTGACACACGAACAATACATTATGACATACGGTAGGTAGCATCGCAGTAACTCTGCTGTTATTTGGTCTAACTCATTATATAATATGTGTCCTTTGAGACGGCTGTGACTTTTAAGAGTAAAATAAAATATAGAGAATTTCATTCCATTATTCAATGACCCCTACATGGCAAAGCTATACCATAATAAATGCTCGCACTAAATTTACGTCACACAGCGACATGTGGCAGCTGTTGAAGTGAGCCGTACACGGACTCTCATTCGCACACAGAATATGCGAGGTATACGTGGATGCAGCCGTGACAGCGTCTATGACACTCTGGAGTCGGTGAAATTCACCACGCTGAAGACAGGTATTGACACTTTCAAAATTTTATCAAATGAGCTTTTAGAGTCTAGTAATTTGTCAAGAACCATTTGGAAAGCTTCCAAATAGGGTTCTTGTGTAGCCAAAACTCCCCATTCAAGTGTTTACAGAATGCATTGTTTTCTGGGTAAAGTATTAGGTCTTGCTGGAAGTGGAAGCAGCAGGTAAAGTTCATGCAGTCAGATTTTGTGCCATCTTTGTCTCCTTATGGGGCACAGGTTAGAGTTTCACTTTGGCAGTATTTTACTACATGGCCTTATCGCTGACTTCTGAAATACAGCGTGGTCCATCTTTATATACTTCTACGGTTTTGTGATGCCAGGAGGTAGGAGAAATGGTTTGTGATAGGTGAGCAGATTTTTGCTGTGATTAGTTATTCTTTTCAATTTACTTTAACTTCACGGACATCTGCTCTTTCAGGTCATCACACTGAACTACTTTTTTAGGTCATCCTCTAAGCACCCCCAAAGGGTGGTTACGTACAATGCTCTTTACAAAGTTGAGAGAATGATGTTAAGAGACAACAGAATTACCACCAATAAGCTTTACAAATAGAAGCTTCTTGTTTGAGGTTCTGACTGGACAGATTGGCAGGAAACTTCTGCTCATTTTGATATTTTATTTGATTCATATTTTTGAGTTTTGACGGTCTTGTAGAATAACAAATTGGTATGGATACCAATTTCAAGAAACGTGTCAAGCGTCTGGATATAGATTAAATTAGGTTCATGAAGACATTTCCCTCTAAATGCGAAAATTTCACTGGCTTCTCAGTTCATCAAATACAAATAGCAAACCTAGCATTTGAGAGTTGGGCCTCAATACGAATAACGACCTTGTTAGTTGTTACGACACTGCAGAACTCTGGGGCGACACACCAGTGTTTTATCTCAATTTTGTAAAAGTCAGAGCACACTCGTACTCGCCTGACGACTAGAACACTGAATGACACTGCGGGGTCGGGGAAGGAGACACGAAAATATCTAGAATATGCAAAAATTAAGCATCCACCTACCCTGAACTCTTAGCTTGTCTGCTTCTGCATCATCCGACTGAGGGGCGGAGGAGCCGGCCACGTTCTTTGACGCTGCTTCTGAGGCAGCTGCCAGCTGCTCCTTCAGCTGCTGCACTTCTTGCTGGAGCTTTGCCTTCTCATCCTCGTAATTACTAACAGCTTCACTCGTCGGATTCTGTCTGAAAAGTTATCATAACATTAATACATTATTTATCTCACAGTTCCAGCTCTCTGAACACAGAATTTAAATCTAATTCCAGATTTTAAAATTCACTTCACTAGATTGCTTAAACTAAAACCTTTGAATATTTTTTGAGGAAAAATTCAAGCAAAAACAGCACGGGCATCTATATTGCTGTTCCTCATGTCTAGTGATTAATATAGAAAATGTAAACATAATGCGCTTGTCCTCTCATATGAGACCCTGTAGTGACTATACATCAGTCACCCCTCAAAATCTCATCTAGTCATTTCATGTGTTCAGTAATCTTCAGATGTTCTAATGAAATTCAATGGCGGAAGTAGCAACATCAAGCCTTACAATTGGTGACCCCAGACGAATCGCCAGCCGCTCCAACAACTGGGTACCCGGCAGTACTTCAGCGGTTCCACCAACGGGTCGAGGCTTCTAAATTGCCTGCCCCTAACAACTGGTGTTCCAAGCAACTCTTCAGCGGGTTCATCATCGGGCTGAGGCTTCTACATTGCCTGCCCCTTTCAACTGATGACACAAGCAAATTTTCAGCGAGTTTACTAACGGGCCGAGACTTCCACTCTCGCCTGCCCCTTAAAACTGGTGACGCCAGCACACATCTCTGCTCTTCAACTTCAACCAACGAAGCAACTTTCGCCGTCATTTTCGGTAGGTGTTCCTATCACTTCAAAGACGTACAACCAAGTGCGAAAATGCACAACCGAGCCGCCAAAATGCCTACAGCTCGACCTCATCGCTCGGCCTCGTCGCTCGGCCTCATCGCACGGCCTCATCGCTCGGCCTCATCGCTCGGCCTCATCGCTCGGCCTCATCGCTCGGCCTCATCGCTCGGCCTCATCGCTCGGCCTCATCGCTCGGCCTCATCGCTCGGCCTCATCGCTCGGCTCCATCGCTCGGCCTCATTGCTCGGCCTCATTGCTCGGCCTCATTGCTCGGCCTCATTGCTCGGCCTCATCGCTCGGCCTCATCGTTCGGCCTCATCGCTCGGCCTCATCGCACGGCCTCAACGCTAGGCCCCAACAGCAACTCTCTCACCATCTGAACATACGCGACAGTATCGTTCGAACTACTTTCTCTCTAGGGGGAGGGTATTGTAGTGACTACCCTTCAGTCACCCCTTAAAATCTCATCTAGTCAATTTATGTGTTCAGTAATCTCAAGATGTTCTAATGAAATTCAACGGCGGAGGTGGCAACATTAAGCCTACAACCCTATTGACCCTCATTATGCCGGAGAGGAATGCGCCACTTCCATGGCAGATACATTTGTATCTACTACAATGATTCGACTAACAACAAACCCAGTGAATTTTCCAGCAAACAGGAGAGCGCCAAACTTACTTCATATGAAGGATGTTGACCTGCGAAGGGTCATAGTCGCCCTTCATCGCTCGTTGTTCGAGTCTGTACTCAAGGATCTCCTTCTCCTGCTGCAGCTTAGACACCTCTTCCTTCAGCTGAGAGACCTGATCCTTCAAGTTGCACAGCTCGGCTCTGTCCTTGCTACTCATTGCAGCCTGCACAAGGAGGGGTATGAAATCAGTGAGGAATGAAGTGTGCCTACACTCGTAGAAAATTAAGAAAAAATTGGCAACATATAGACTAGCTCATAACGCGCGACAGCTGAGGAGAAAGAAAATAGAAACTGAAAGTAGTTACACACAAAACACAAGAAGACAGTTATGACCATCGTCTTTCCCATTTTTTAATGAAGTTAAAAACGTTCAGTTTAGCTGAGAGAGAACACATGTTTGTACACTAAAGCAATCATCACCAAGAAAAATGGAGATTATTTAATTAAAGTGTGCATCATCGTAGCCATGGAGGAAAGTCTTCCTGCATTAACTTCTTGGTATACATCTGGACGATAAATAATGCAAATGGCGGAAAGACCAGAGTGCTGGGTCATTTGTACAAACTGGCAGTTATTTCAATGACTTAACAGGAATTCGATTATGTAAGTTTTATCTTTTTTGCTCACATATTGATCTAACAGCTAAATCATAACTAGAAGAAATATAGCAAGTGCTCTCGACGCCACCAAGGGGAGAGTGTACAGTGGGTAAAAACATAGATATCTCAACTGATATAAAATTGTGTTAGTACTTGCCCCGATAAGCGAACCATGAACAAATGAAAACGGAAAAATAATGAAGTAATGATAAAGCTCCTTTTTCTGTATTTATACTAAATAAAAATGGAACAGTCACTCTAAAAACTGTCATGTCCATCCACCTGAACCCGCAGACAAAGGCATGTGGCGTAGCACACAAGCAGCAATTGGGTAGAACACAAATACACAACCCAGAACCTGTAACACAACCCAGAAATAGAATAACAAATGAGCACAATATTGAACTGACCGGCTCGCCTGGTCGCTGCGGCGCGTGTTGGTAGTAGTCGAGCTCTTTCTCAAGTCTGGCGAGTTCCTGCTTGTGCTGTGCCAGCGTCTCCTCGAGGCTGGCAATGCGTCCGCTGCTCGCTGCAGTCGTGCTCGTCATCGTCACCTCAGCCTCGTACGACGTTAGGATTGTCTTCAGACTGTCACGCTCCTAGTCACAAATAAATGCATTTTTAAAGTACACAGAAATTGGTTGTAAATAGTTCCAATCAATACAAACTTCCCACTATCTAAACCAAAATCATTTCAAAGCAGCGAGCAAATGCAACAGCGAGTAACGTATAGGAGACCGTAAATAATGATATCAATGAAAATACATCATGAAAGCATGAGCACACTTAGTGAACACTGATGTAGAAAGAAGCAACGAAATTGCACAGAGGCAGACATACCACGACAAACCATACCATACCATAGGGGCACAACACAGTTCACGAATTATCAAAGAAACAAAGGGAAGCCCAAAAACCACGGCCGAGGAGCACTAAACCTGATTCAGCGCAAGCACCAAACCGGATTCAGAGCTAACACCGAAAGTGAACGAGTCAAAAAAGCACGACAGAAAAGACAGAAAAAGGAGACAGAAGTAAAAGGTGAAGAAGAGGAGGTCAAGACAAATGATGTACCAAAGGTGAGGCAGAGGGGGTAAAAAATGAGCCAGAAGAGGCAAAAAAATGAGGTAAGATTATATTTAAGCCTTCCTAACCGCTACAAAATAAAAAGCGTATAGAAGAGAGGAAGAAGGAACACACCATTTAGTATGGAGATAAGAAAATACGGAATCTACGCAGAAGGAGCATAGAAACAGTTAGTCAAGAAAGAAGTTCATGAAACAAGATAAAAGTTGAAGAAGAAAGTATGTGCTGAAAAACAGGACAGCAGTAGACAGAAAAAAGGTGGTCCTTAACGTAACAAAAAAAAAATGTTATGTTTCAACAAAAAAAAAAGCCTATTTAACTCTTAGCTCGGGCCCTCACACATTTTCCCCTGGGAGCGCTAATTCCCATAGAGACAATAGTTGTATCCTCCTGAGAAGGGCAAAAAATAAGGCTGAGGAGGCAAGTAAGTCAAGTAGAGGAGAGGAAGAAATGAGGCAGAGGAGACGTTGAAGTGAGGCAGAGGAGACGTTGAACTGGGGCAGAGAAGCCACAGAAGTGAGGCAGACGGGGCAGTCATATCACACCTTGGACACGAGCAGCAGCTTCCGCTGCAGTCTCCGCGCGAGCTGCAGGTGTCGCTCAGAGCCCTGCTGCTGCTGCCTCGAGCTCTCACGCAACTCCTTCACCTCCTTCTCCAGTTCAGTGTTCCGGCTCTCGTGCGCAGCCAAGCTGCAATAGAAATGTGCAATTTAAGACCTATCTTAAGACTTGCTGATGTAATGGTCTATTAGCCGAAACTACACGTCAGATGTTGAATAAGAGAAATGTTAGAATGACAACTTAAATAAAATCCAAGTTGAACTAATAGATTTAATTATGTTGGAACCATACATAATTTGGAATAAACTTAGTCACATAAGAACAACTACACGCTAAGAGGTACTTCTCATTGCCTTAACGTCATATGATACTGGTTCAGTCGGACACGTCTCACCTCAGCAGCTTTCAAAGCTAGTAGCCCAAGCTGAGCACCCAGACGTGGAGAGCAGCAAGGCCTCCAACCAAATGCCTATACACAATGAACAAAACTGTGCGGTTGGCTATCAACAAATAACCCAATAAAATCCCAACGTCAAGGATATTCAAATGAAACCTCTCCAAAATGAAAATTTCGATTTCTCGAAAGCAGCCAACCAATCAGACAACCCAATACTTAAAGCAAGGCATTCCACTCTCACACATCTTGATGGGAAAGATCTGTGCCCAACCTTAGTACTAAAGTACAGAAGAACCAACTTAATGAATGACCATAAGCAATGCTGCCAATCAATTAAGCAAAACAAATCTTCAGTCCTGTACAGGGTGCTTCGAGAAAATGTATGCCTTGCTTTTGAATGCTATAACACTTGAAATAGAAAACTGATTTCAACACCCTTGATCTCAGTGGATGCAGAAATTCTCTATCACATCCTTGTAAAACTTTTCCACATGAAGAGAAAGCTTCGCACTCAAAAGACAATAACAAAAAACATTGACAATAAAAACAATAGTCTTGATCAGTAAGTTTTAATTGTATTTTGTGAGGATGAAAGTTCAAATCTTTTCGAATCATTCGACTGATGGTTGCACAGGAGCACATTTACATTATTTCTTTGGCGCGAAAATCTTTTATTTGCCTGAATCCTCGTGGAAAGAAAATTAATATTTTTTTTAATTATTGCACTTCTTTTTTTTTTAATATTAAACTTGTTCAAATTGCACAGTTTCTTCATTATTAAATTTGCACAAATTGAGATACAGTGGTCCCTCGTTTATCGCGGTTGGTCGGTTACGAGACCGACCGCGATAATGAATTTCCGCGAGGTAGGGATAGCATAATTATCGTACTTGTGAAACATGTATATGGACTTTTAAAGCCCTCCCTGTGCTGCTAACAACACAACTTTTACGATTCAGTACTCTATTAATAACACCAACTACTGTTAAGCAATAACACTTAAGAAATTTGAATGTAGCTATTCACGATAAAAAATTCCCTGCTTCTTTGTTGGTTGCATCGTAAAGGAATTGTATTGATTTTCTAAAGAAACAGAACCGATTACTTTGTATTTCACAAGATAACTATCATGTTTAAAGCTTAGGATATGATAAGAATTAATTTCTACCTCCAATGCGACCAAGTATGTTAAAATCAATTAATTATTTTCAATTTATTAGCAATGAAATACGAGGTATCCCTTTTTTTGAAACGCTCTTAACATTTCGTACAATATTAAAGGCCTTGAAACTTTTCTATCAAAACAACTTAGCACCCATGACTTCAACGGAAGAGGTGGTCCAATTTCATGGCCTCCACATTCTCTAGATTTGACTCCTTTAGATTACTTTTTATGGGGCAGGTGAAAACCAGAATGTCCGCAACAAGACCTCGTTCATTGAGAGACTAGGAAAGTAAAATAACTGCTGTTTTCTTAGACATTACTGCTGATCAACTGGTAAAGGCTTTTAATGAACTGGAAAATCGTGTTACCCTATGCCTAGATAAGAAAATTAGATAAAGATAAGATAATTAGATAATGATAGGATAAGAAAATTAGGTAAAGATAAGAAAAGAAAATTAGATAAAGATAAGAAAATTTGATAAATTAGCTTAAGCCTCTCTAACAATAACAAAGGTGTTCCAAAAGAAAAAAGGCACAGATCAGTTTGGAGTTTAGAAAACAAGTAATTTATGCACAAGGTGTGTTTCTATACAAGATTCATTGCGCATAGAAATAGTAAGCTAGGAAACAAGACAAAAGTTGAAGAAAAAATTCAGACGCGATGGAGAAAAAACACCAGTGGACCGAAAAAAATTGTGTGATGAAACAAATTTACATTCTTTTCAAGAAATGAATGTCCTACATAACCTTCAGCTCAGGACTTCATCTCTTACCTCTGAGAGCGCTAATTCCCACGTACCAAGGCAACAGTCAAGTATTTTTTTTGCAGCAATGATAATTGGGAGGAATATTCAGGGTGTCATGTAATTCGATGCACATATTTCAACCTTTTACAGAAAAACGCAAAATAAAATGATTTTCAGGAGTGACGAAAACCTCAAAACTTCGTTTTCGAGAAATGATGACCTGACATAATTTTTGATTTCCGTAGGAATAGGCTTACAATGCAGCCAACGAGTAAAATCTAACTTCTTGGGCAGGCTGTTGGTGCGCAATTTAGCCTATTCCTACGGGAATCTAAAATCATTTCAACGTATCTTTTCTCGAAAACAAAGGAGTTTCGAGGTTTTGGTCACTCCTGAAAATCGTTTTATTGTGCGTTTTTCTGTATTTGGTTAAAATATATGCATCGAATTACACAACACCCGATTAATCTATTTTATTAGAAATTGAAACATTTAAGAGAATGCTGTACTATAGGGCACTGCCTTAGGAATTTGAGGCCAAGTATGGAATTGTCCACAACATTTTTACACTGAATCGACATGAGCTATAAGGACCCAAACCAACTCTAATTAGAATGTTTTACATTGCATTTCTTGGACTCTGTGACAACACATATAACGCCATTTTGACGATGGATGTCAACACAGATTCTTTCTAATCAACCATGCCTTATTCACCTGCGGGCAATTTAAAAAAAATTAAAGTGAAGTATTAAAATTCCCTTTTTCATAAAATACTGAGAATTGAGGCAAATCGCCAAAACAGTTTTTTACATTAACCAGGTAGAGTGAATGAGGGCCGGAAATAGCACCTCATTTTGAGCAGATGCAATGATGCAATGCACCAAAAAGCCCTCAAGTGTTAATTTACAAAAAAATTATATTTCCAGGGACATTCTGTTCAAATGAAGTGCAGGAATATGAAGTCCATTTCTAGTCAACTTTAAAAAGTGGATTAGATTATAGGTTAGTTTATCCCTAATCCAGAGAGGAAGAAGGAAGGCACCATTTAGTATGGATATTAGGGAATTCGGAATCTATGCTGAAGGGGCATAGCAACAGTAAGTTGGGAAAGAAGTTTATGAAACAAGATAAAAGTTGAAGAAGAAAGTAGTAGGTGCTGAAAAACAGGACAGCAGTGAACCAAAAAAGGTGGTCCTTAACATAGCAAAAAATATTTCATTTTAACAAAAAGAAGGCCTACCTAACTCTCAGCTCGGGCCCTCACATTTTCCCCTGGGAGTGCTAATTCCCATAGATACAATAGTTGTATCCCCCCTGAGGGGCTCTAAATGGTGTCTCAAAAAGAGAAAATGAGAATAGAATTGGCCGTGAGCATTGGAAAATGAGCACACAATGGAATTCAAAGGTGAGAAAATTGAACTAAATGTGCATCCTTAGCTATCGTTAACCAATTGCGAACAACTCAGTCACAGACGTTTTCATGAGAAATAGTTAATTTAAAATAAATTTCAAGCAACAGCAGAAGATTATAAATATGTTTCAGCCTCCCTATGCACAACAAAGGTGTTCCAATGAGACAAAGGAAGAAGAAATCTATGCACAAAGTGTGTTTCTACACAAGATTACCTGGGCACGCATAGAAACAGTACGTTGAAAAGGTAAATTATGAAACACGATAAAAATTGAAGAACAAAATAGTAAGTGCATTTAAAAAGGACAGCAGTGAACCAAAAAAAGATAGTATTAAAAAATAAAGAAATATATTTCAATAAAAAGAAGACCTACCATACCTAACTTTTAGCTCGGGCCCTCACATTTCCCCCAGGGACTGTTAATTCCTAAAGATACAATAGTTGTATCCCCTTTAGGTGGCAGGAGGAAAAAATTACGTTTATTATCATTGAGGCTTTGTTGAGACATACGATCGGTCCATGATCACATTGGCTACCTGTCTTTCATGGTTTTAATGGCGTCGGTGAGGCTCTGGTCGCTGGAACGCAGCTGCCTCAGCACGGAGCATAGCGTGTCGGGCTCAGGAGAGCTGGGCAGGCACAGCTCAGTGCGCAGCACATCCTTCACAGCTCTCAGCAACTCCTGTGAGGATGCATGTGATATTTTTTCATTAGCAGCCAAAGATGACTGAGAAACTTTCCAACATGTTAGGTAAATAGTATTCTCCATATCTGGAAGTAAAGTACAAAGACAATAAAACTCCATAATTCAAAATAAGTTAACTCAGAACAAAATGAACCACTAATTCAACCATCATAGTTCACCAATGAACTATAGAGTTGAGTATCGGTTGACCTAGCAGAGTGCACTTTATCTTTATTTGCATAGCACGATGGTGCAACAAGAAGTTGGCTTTACATATGCTTGTTACACTTAAAACCAAAAAATATCCTAACCCTAAAAATACCTTTCCACATTTTCAAACTAGCCCTGATTCATCCTCTTTCTCAATGCCAAGTTAGATTAAATTAGATAATTTAGTTCCAGCCTCCCTGGCCACAACACAGATGATCCAAAGAGAGGAAGGGAGAAAGCACCATTCAATAAGGTGTTAAAGAAATGGGGATTCTAGGCACAAGGTGAGTGTTCCCACACAAAATCTCCTGCGCACTGACATAGTAAATAGGTAAGAAATTTTACGAAACAAGATTAAAGCTGAATAAACGGAGTAGTATGAACTAGAAAACAGGACAGCAGTGAACCATAAAAAAATAATTGTCCATAACAAAGCAAGAACTTATTCTATATCAACAAAAAAAAAAAGGCTTCAGCTCGGGACCCTACATTTCCCATTGAAAGCACTAATTCCCATCAATACAAAGATTGTATCGTCATGAGAAGCACTGACGTTCTCAATGACAAAATGAATCAATGTACATTTCAGTCACCAACGTAATACTCAGGTGTGACCTAAGTATTCCAAGGAACAGGGAATCAAAAATGATGAAAATTCAGGTTAGTGAAAAAGTCTACCATAATAGACACTTAATCAACGTTCATAATTAGGTACAGTAAGTACTTACTATGAACAGTTGCTTAATGGAGACAACGAGAAAATGAATAAGTGAGGTTTGAATTGGAAAATTAGAAAATCAGAAGGACGGGGCAGGAATTTAGGGGGCCTGCAATAGGTTCCACCAGACAAAAGAAGCCAGAGAAAGGCTGGGTGAGAGAAGCAGAAAGTCTATAGAAAATCAGAAATGTACATGAGGGCTACAGACCAAATAATGCTGCCGTCTCATACTCAACTAAAAATTAACTGAATGTATATTCTATTCCCTTACGGAAGTACGATCTCAATTACTTCTCTTATGCCCTCGATATCATTGTTATTATTATTTTAAGGTTTTCCCGCCGTTTTCGTAATTCAAACGATCTCGCGGCGTAATTTGGTAGTGATGTAGCATTCAGGTCTTAAGAGGGATGAGGGCCATCCCAAACCCGTTTTAGAGCAATGGTGTCAGCTTTGGTCTGGCAAAGAAGCGACTATATTTCTAGTCGCAGGCATGCGCGCTGGCAATGGTTCGGGCCTCAAATGAGGCAGAGATTTTCTTTCTAGAGGTTACTCATTTTCAGTTTGGAGAGTCAAATTTCATGAAGTAGACGAATTTCAAGTGAGATAAGGTTCAGAGGGGAGCGTGGCCGGTCAGCATTTCAGAAAGGTTCGGCTCAGCACCGACGCGAGCTTGACGTACTTGTCTGTAGTCGGGACATTCGAGAAGGATGTGGTGGACTGTAGATGGCGCAATATAATAATCGCAATACGGGTGCGGTCAGCCATCCAGCAAGTGGCGGTGCGTGAGGCGTGCACAAAGTCTAGCGAGGACTACTTCATAGAGTCGATCACTCTACTTGAAAACGGAAGAGGACGGACATGTTCTATCGCCATTAGCTTGTTATTGGCAAGTGCCGACCACTCGGCCTGCCAGTGTTCTCGTACGCTCTTTTTATAATACCACTGTTCGAGGAAGGCAAACCGGGTTTATTTGAAAGTATGAGCCTCTCGAGCAGCACGATCAGCTGCCTTGTTTCCCGGCACTCCGACGTGGCTGGGCGCCAAGTAAAAAGTAAATTGTTTATGGCTACAAATTAGGCGACACTCTATAAGTTAAACAATGGGGTGAGGCGATTTGTATCTGGACAGAGCTCGGATCGCACTCCGCAAGTCGGTAATTATAGAAATCAACAGGTAAGGAAAAGTTTCAGCGTGGTTGAGAGCATCGTATATGGTATATAACTCTGCAGCACACTAAGTAGCGTGAGGCTGAATGGTTACGAAGTTGATACCTCGTTGAACCTTGAATATTAGTATATATCGCTCCTTCTGAAGCTTTCGTCCCATTCGTATAAATACTGGAGAAATTGGTGGGCACGACCATGATCAAAAAAAAATGCTCGAAGATGGGATGGAGCGCTTGTGGGCTTTAAATATTTGTACAGTTCGCGACAGATGCTAATAGCAGGTAAAAGCCATGGTGAAAGTGGAGAAATCTGTTCTAGTAGAACCTGGTAGCTATGGGGAGCAAAGCAATCTCTAAGAACCACAACAAGTTGGAAGAAGTTTCTCAAGTGAGGGGCCTCTCTCCTGATCCCGCGCCGGTCAGCGGGTGGCTCATTTGCTTCGGTGCTCAATTCATGTAACGGATTGGAGACGCTAGCCGCAACTCTGGCCGCATAATTGAAGCATTTTATAGCCCCATATAGCCGAAAAGGCAGGTCAGATTCTGAGTGGAGGCTTGTCATAAGGGAGGTACGGTATGCTTCCGTTGCGACACGAATATAGCATTTTGGATGGGCCGGAGAAAATCCAGAACGGACGGTGCTGCGGAGTAAACCTCCATGCCATAATCTAGCTTAGGCTTAAGCAGCGTTATGTACAGTCGGAGTAAGGAAACCCTATCTGTGCCCCATGATTTATGGTAATGTAACTTCAGTAAACTGAGGGTTGAATTACAACGCCGCTTCAGATATTGGATGTACATCCTCAGGTGAGGGAAGTGTCAAAAATCAGTCCTAGGTCTTTGTACTGCTCCACTGCGTGCATCAGTTGTCCATTCATTGTCAGAGTATGGGCCGTTTTGGGACGTGGAGTCGGCAACAGACATGAATGGATACTGTCTTTTCAGCATTGAACTGGAATCCTGTTTGTTGACTGCAACAAGTTAGCAAGTTGATTTCAAGTTTGAGTTGACGTTTGACAACTTGCGTAGAAGCTCAAGTAAAGTAGATCGTGAAGTCGTCTACATATAGTGTGGCTCCAACAGATGGGGGTAAGGCATCTTCTATGCTATTCACAGCTACAAGAAACAAGGAACAGGATAGAACGCTGCCTTGGGGTATACCTCCTTCGGCTGGGTAGGGCACCGAGATGGCTAATCCTACTCGCACTCAGATACGCCGATCACGAAGAAAGTTGGCGACGAAGCATGCCAAATTTCC
This sequence comes from Platorchestia sp. MABIK, assembly GCA_014220935.1. Lineage (NCBI taxonomy): Eukaryota > Metazoa > Arthropoda > Malacostraca > Amphipoda > Talitridae > Platorchestia > Platorchestia sp. MABIK. The sequence continues at coordinate 57,399 of JACJUY010003781.1, read as the reverse complement.
GAGCAGTCCAAAGGAATGTAGAGATCGAAGGATGTCGTATCGCCAGGCGGTGTCGTAAGCTTTAGACAGCTCAAAGAAGACTGCTACAAAATGTTTTGTGGTGAAGGATTCTTCAATTGCCATTTCCAGCTGAATCAAATTATATGTGCTACTGCAATTGTGGCGGAAACCAGACTGAATAGGGTTTGTGTGGTTTCCACGCTCTAAGAACCATGCCAGTCTGGTGTTGAAAATATTCTCAGCAGTTTGCACAATGTACTCAAGAGAGATTGGTCTGTACGATCTTGAACGTGGGGATCTTTACATGGTTTGAAGATCGAGATTATGGTAGCGATTTTCCATGAGTAGGGATAAGAGTACGTGATGTAGATTTAGTTGAACAAATGAAGTATTAGCTACTGAAGTGTAAGATCAGCCGATTTTATCATTTAATAGGTGATGCCGTCTTGAACCGGACTTCTATGTGTGCAGCGCAACAGGTTTGAGTGAAACTCTTCAGAATTGATAAGGTCAAAGTTTGACAGCTTGGGTCTCAGCAGAGAATTGGTAAGCAAGAAAAGAAGGACTTGCCCGGTGGAACACGAAATCGCGAGAGTAATGAGCAGCAAAGCGATCACTCACTTGATCAGGGTTCGAGACTATAGTGTCTTAGATGTACAAAGATGGGTGGTTAGTCGGAGTAGACATTCCAGCAATCTTTGCAACTTTTTTCGAAATTTCAGGTGGTGAGGTATAAGAGTTGATAGTCGACAGATAGTTTTGCCAGGAGTATTTTTTGCTGTTGAAAAATACATATTTACATTGCGCGCGCGCTCTGTTGAATGCAATTTTGTTAGTTACAGATGGGGAGCAGCATAATTTCCTCACTGCTTGGCACGCCTTTGTAATGGCCGAGTCAATTATTGAGAAAGACTCGTTTGCAAATGAAAATGTGTTGGTGAGCTGGAATTCAAAAGGGAAATATCGTGGGAATAGAAAAGGTTTGCTATGTATCTGCCCCTCCGGTTGGCTCCCGGGGGGGTCCCATAAGGGGTCGCTTGCATTCTTGCCCCCAGGAGCAGAAATGTCGGTTGCAGCTGCTCGATGAGATGAGTGAGGTCGCGGGCTAAGACATCTAAGTGGGAGAGGTACAGGAAACATACGATGTATGTTTTGGCGGGTAAATGGATCTTTATGGCTACTGCCTGAAGATTTCTATCTAACGGAAAGAGATCATATGGGTATCTTTGGTGTACTAGGATTGCTGCTCCCCGTTCATGGCCATCGTCACAAACAGGGGCTGAAAGTTTGAGGCGATAATGTGAAGGAGGTTATGCATAGCCACCAGTCAGGAGGGTTTCCTGGAGACAAACGCAAATGGGATTTTTGTTGCGAAGAAGGACCATGAGATCATTGAATTTTGTGACATAAGACTGCATGCTTCATTGTATGATTTTGCCATTCTTTGAGAGTATTTATGAGATTATGGTCTGCCTGGTCGAAAGGAGAGAAGGACAGGAATTGAAGCGTTGCACTTGTCTGCAGGATGGTCGGGTGGACGATTGTGTTTCTTTTTTGAAGTTGAAGTATAATGCTGGTATGGTGAGGGGTCTCGTTCTCGTTTGTTCAACGAGACTTCAATTTTTTCGGAGTTGGAGCGGGAGCGAGAGTGCGGCGAAGACAGTGAGGCGACGCGTGTATTTCCAAAGAAGGGTTTAGGCTTTGAAGCTTGAGACACAAAGTGGCGTGGTGGCACCTCATTACTGCTTGAGGTATATGAGGGTGATTCCGAAGGTTTATGAAGTGGAGATTATGGGGGAGGCCTCCCATGCTCAGGCCGTTTCTGAGAATTTGCGTTGAGCCCAGGGATGCACTTTGTTTGTGCGCCTTCCGGGTTTATTTGAGGAAGAACGCCGCCCGTTCCAACTGAGACCTACGGCCACTGCGGATCTCGAGTAGTCCCTCTCCTGACAACCTGCTGGGGTAAAGTACTGGAGACGGAAACTGACGCGAAGTACCGGAGATATCTGCCCGGGCAGGCGGAGTAGTCATACTTCTTCTGTCTACATATGGCAACTTGGGTGTTTACAGTTGATGACGTTTTTGAATTCAAGGACCGCAGGTGTGGCTGTCCTGTACCGTTGTTCCCAACAGTCTGAAGCTGTACAGTGTCTGAAGGGATTCGCTCAAAGGTGTATTGCGCTCGTATGCCCTCGATAAAGGACTTAGCTTTGGCATGAATTCATTCTTATAGAACTAGTTTTGCCCATAATAAAAAGCCGAGTTTTTCTAGGAATTTAGAGTGGGTCATAACCGCTCGGCCAGAAGCTTGTCCGTTGGCTGAAATGTGACGGATTAAGAGCTGCGCTTCATCGTTTTCCTTCTACAATCGCAAATTAATACTACAATGACGAAATGAGTTTGCGGACAGGCTCTTCTGGCTATCATGAAACCGAATGAAATCACGACCCTTCAGAGACAAATGGTTGAATAAGATTTATTATTAACTAAAACATTTGTGACAAAAGTAACCCTGGGAAACCCCTTTCGTTTGGAGTCCTACACAGGAATGAAAAAAAGAGAGTGGCATACAAATAAATGTTGAAGAGTGAAAAGGGATAAGTGCACCGAGAAAGCAAGCATAGTAAATTTTGGCCAAAATAATGGTGAGACAGATCCAAAGAGAAAGAGAGAGAGAGAGAGAGAGAGAGAGAGGAGTGAATCGGTCCAGTTTAGAACCAGTCATTCTACATGCATTTGACTGCTGGCGGTCAAAGGCAGTTTTTATTCATTGAAAATTCTCAGGTCAGAAATAGGTATGTTACATGCTTCAATCATATCCATTACTGATGACTGGCATAGCATTTGTATTCTTAGCTTTAACCGAGTTGAATTTAGATGTACTCTACTTGGTTTAGAAATTTTTTTTTAATTTTCTCTGTGAGAGCGGCGCTGATTAACCCTTTGCTGCCCGACGGGAACTCCAGTTCCCAGGTGGCTAGTGCTTCCAATTTTGGGAAATTGAGAAAATTTCAGGGTAAATAACTAGTAAAGAAATAATTTGAAGTAAATGACAATATCAGGGCAATTAATAATTTCCCTGCAACTATGTTTTTAAACACTCCAGAAGTTTGACATGTGCAATTTGCTATTGATATCCGTCCACTCAATGTATGGCTTCATGGTCAATGCAATACATTTAATACCTTTGTTATATAACTTGAGCGAGTTTTTCATGCGTACATGTAATCACAGAAAAAATTAAGCAAAAACTAAATTTAAATTTTTTCTCAGATTTTTCGGCTATTTTTTTGGCGTCGAAACATACATTTTTAAAGCATTTTTTTTCAAATTAACAGTTTAACCACGGAGTGGGACAAATGTGTACCGCTAGGTAAATTGTTCATACACGCACCAATGTAAATGTATAACATTTCAAACCATTTTGCGACCTTTTTTGAAGGAATTTTATCATACCATGAAAATATTATTGAGCTCTTACATTTTGTACATTTCTTACATAGGACGGAAGCTCATTCAAGCAAATACATCAATTTTACCAGTCTGTTTTTTACAACCTAACTAAATCCACTTTACAACACGCGCAATCGTAGTCAACGTGGTAAAAACAGAAGTAAGCACCTGCTTGTGCAAAAAAAACATCCTAGGGCAATTCTGCTGTTATTTCAGGGTAATGACTGAAATTACCTTAGAAAGTTTTTCCCTTGACAATTAGAGTGTTGGGAAGGAAAGGGTTAACATTGAGATCGTTTGACCTGGCCATAAATTTACTTTTTTTCTAGGGGCAGCACAACAAAACGATTCCCTCGGACCTCAACTCCCCATTAAAAACGGATCAATTAGTGAATCAGTTCAACATTCATCCACAGCATTCATGATCGTACACGCTTCCTTCTCCCCAAGTACGGGCGGAGAGGAGTGTTACAGCACCAAAGCACTGCTAAGATGAACTAGTGAGAGTGGCCACAAATTTTAGTAGATGCTAGTTGGATCATTGATCAAACAGGTTCATAAGTTATTGGCTGGATTCGCCAGTTCTTTTGAGGAGTAACATCTTATATCATCCTGATATAAAGAATTTTGATATGATATATTATTTCATAATCTTCGAAAAGATATGCACACACCAAATATAGAAAAAAACTATCAACAATTTCAGACCACGTAAGCCTAATGAGAACACCTTAAAAAGAAACTATAGCTGATGATGTAATGCAACACCATGACACTTAGACGCAGTTTTACATTAGCCAAGATAGCACAGTAAGTTTACAGTCACCTACACTGCACAGAGAAGCCACGACTCACCTTGGTGGCATCAAGCTCTGCCCTCAGCTGAGCGGCCTCATCACAGCGCTGCTGCAGGAGTGCGATCTCGTCCCCAGCACTAGCCACTTTCTCTTCCAGTAGTCTAGTGTTGGCGCTGCACGCTCTAGTAATATTTAATACAATTTAAAAAATTAATTACTATTGTACAGAACTCGAATGATGGCATGCTGTTAAATTGAAAACAGAGAAAAAAGTTACAATCTTTTGTTTTGAGTACTCCATCGAATTCTTTCATTTTATATTTGAATGTTTTCTCATCTCTTGGCTCAGAAAGATGATAGATGATAGCCATGTGAGGTAATTATTACAACTACTATTATTATTATTATTGTATATTTCAGTTTAAGACTCCCTAGCTACAACAGAGGCAATCTCAAGAAAGCAAAGAGTAGGGACCATTAAGTATGGACTGTAGAAAACAGAAAATCCTCGCACAAAGTGTTTCCACACACTATACCCTCAACATAGAAACAGCAGACACAGAAGGAAGAGAAACAAACGAGAAAAAAGAGGTTGCAAAGAAAGAAACATGAAAACTGAAAGAAGCAAATTAGCCACAAAAGATGACAAGTCCCAAAGGCCTCTATAGCTTTGGTTACCAAATAGTCTCGCCAAAGGGAGCCAGTTCCCATAGCTTAAGATGGAGAAACCTGAGCCTATTGGCTATTTTGAGCATCTGAGAAGCACTAACATTTACATCACTGGAGAATTTCTCTACGACACCTTGGCAAATACACCACACTGAGGCCAGATACAAAATTGGGATTCCCTCGCCCCTCAAAAACCCATGTCCTGTCCAGCACAAAGAAAGATGATATGACTTTTTCAAACACATTTGAACTTATAGTAACTAAACTGATACATATTGAACAGCCCATAAACACATTACTGAATGGACTTATGGTCAGAAAAGGTTCCAGACCATTGAAGAAATGAGTACAAACCTGAGCATGTCATTCTCCCTGGTGAGGCGGTCAACTTGGCGCTCCAGCTCCGGCATCTTTTGAACGCAAGATTCGAACGTTTGGGCGAGCTTCTCTTGTTCTGCAACATTTGCCAGTCTGCTTTCCAGCTCCTGTTTATAAAGATGTTAATCGGCGAGTCAAAGTATATACATCATTTGCCCACAGTGTAGTGCTTCTTGAGAGCTATGAGGTGCAATTCTTGTCTCAAGTAACAAAGAAAGTCACGTAACTAAATTTTTAACCTAGCTGTTATCTCATGCTCTTGTGCTCAGTGTTCGAGTGCTGGCATGTACATTTAAAGAGACGGAGCTATAGAAAGAAACACTTCCTCCACAGATCTTCTTCAAAGAATACAACTTTTCTCATTAACGTTATACAACCGTATTAAGGGGAGCTACTACCCTGTACTTGACCAAATTTACCAAATTTTTCAAATTTCACTGTTCACATTTCTATTGCATCTTCTAGAGGAACGAAAATGAATACAGATATGTAAAATCGAATTCTGAACACATTTTATTCTATAAAAATTTCTGATTTTCGCAATAGATAAAGTTATTGGGTGAACATTAGAAAAAAATATATATACTTGCACAAAACTTTTCCCACTCTACAATTTTTTACGTAGAAGCGCGATTGTGGTCTCATTCAATGCGGAAGGACTGTAGAAACCTTGTAATGAAGGAATTTTTTAAATTTCGAACTAGAAAAAAATTAATTGTTACATTTGTACAAAAATTTCTTCCCCAGGTAAATCCTAGATTATTTCTCTATTCTCAGCTTATACATTTATACTGCAACTAGGTAGACGAAAATGAGTACACATTCGTAAAGTTGAATTCTGAACACTTTTGCTTCTGTGAAAATTTTCGATTTTTGCAATAGAAAATCGCAATTGTTCGACATGTGTAACAATAACTTTTTTTCAAGTTCGAAATTCAAAAAATCTTTCGTTTCGAGATTCCTACAGTCCTTCCGCGTCGAACGAGGCCACAATCGCGCTTCTACGTAAAAAGTTGTAGAGAATGAAAAGTTTCGCGCAAGTAAATATATTTTTTCTTATGTTCGCACAATAACTTTTTTTTTCTTTTGTGAAAATCAAAAATTTTTTGTAGAAAACAATTTGTTTAGAATTCAATTTTACATAGCTGTATTTATTTTTGTTCCTCTAGATGCAATAGAAACGTGAACAGTGAAATTTGAAAAATTCGATAAATTAGGTAAAGTACAGGGTAGTAGCTCCCCTTAAATAAAGAATTCCAATCTCAGCCATAATAGTTTGTAAAAAATAACTGCAACGAAAAACATTTGCTTTAATGGAATCAGATATTTTAATACCTTTAAGACTAATATTATTACAGTAGCTTTGAAATGCATACAGAAACAATCTACAATGTTCTTTTACATTGTTTCATCCATTTTCAATAAAGTTATCTCATTTGCAGTCGTAAATTTCTCCCCAACGACTAAAACTATGGATGTTGGTACAAAGTTCATCGCAAAAGAAGTAAGAGCATAAAATCATGTAACTCACTTTTTCAGATTTTCCACTCATTACTATAGATATGCCATACTTTAGATAATTTGTACCCGTTCCCTGCATGAATGACTTGATTCTTTTTTCATTGGGATATGCGGCCAAAAAAAAACGACACAAAAGAGGACTCCTAAATGCTGTCAGGGAGAATTGTGACACCTCAACATAAGGGCAGAGTTTTGGGTGTGCACAAATGTTGCTCATCATCATCAAGGTCCAGATCTACAGGGTTTTTAGATAAATTTAAAATAAGTAATTCTAATGCCTCTTTAAGTTGGATAGACTAAAGTACAAAAGTGATGCTTAGTAGTTTATGTAGCCGGCAATTAACTTACAGAGTTTGTTGCATAAAGTTTGCACAATAGCTCAGTTCAAATCTAGGTAAACTTTGGGGCGCGGGCCAAAGCCCAGCAGCCTCTCGTGCAAAATCATTTTGGTGTCCTAGGCAGACAGCTTACGATGTTTGTAAGCGTTTTGATTACTCATGTCTTGATTGCAGAGCCTCACACTTAAGCAGAGATGAAAGTCACAAACCTTGTTTTCTAGCCGGCCTCAGAAGAAGTGCAAAGGCCAATCCAACCCTGTAATTTTTGTCAACATTGGTTCAAGAGAGGCTTGTCAGCCCCACGATAATTCACAGAGCGATCAAAAATCTAAGCCAAACTATTTTTTTTCCAAGGAAGGAAGCATCTCCTAACTAACAAGATCAAAAAAGTTTGTGAGAAGATGAGCAAGAAAGTTTTTAAACTGGTTGAAGACAGCTGGATCGACCATCAAGATATTTTCAGATGAAATTTTCCCAGTTCATAGGGCGTGTAGCAGACGTAACGATTACTTGATTGCTTTTTTGAGCACCGACATTCAATCCACGATGACCACAAAAAAACAGTGAACACCATGACCTTCTCTATGGTTTCGAGTGAAGGTGACAATTTCAATCCCTTATTCGCTGACTACAAAAAAGTGAATACCAAATCAGACAGCAATGGCTTGCAAACAGAAATATTTTCATGGATGAAGGCCAAGGCTTCAAATAAAAAGCTAAAGTGTCAATGGAACTTGGCTCCCGTCCCAGTGACGAGCATAAACCACGACTTGCGCATGAGGTCTGGTGTACGATTTCGGGGGAAAGACTTTTGGCCTACCAACTTGCCTGACCTGAAACTGTGTAATTACCATTTTTGGTAGTGAATGAAACCAACACACATGCAAAGCCCCATCACCATTAAGTAAGACATCAATAAGAAAAAGGGGTCACTGGAAACAGCAAAAGTTATTCAAACAGTCTCAATTTTTTGAAAGCGTGGGTGCAAACAGTCATTTCAAATAAAACTTTTGTTCTCATGGTCTGCTAAATAAACTATAAATATTCTTCCAAATCTTATGTACTGTTCCTTGTGTTATTAGGATTAAAGCACAGAGAGGGGAATAGCACAGATTTACGTGAAAGACTCTGTGTGTGACATTGTTCTCAATGAAATTGCATTCCACACTCGTGTGTGTGTGTGTATTCGGAAGATAAAATTGCTCTTGCTAACGGTGAAATTCATCAGTAAATTTGATAAAAATTTTCTTTCGCGAAAGCACTAGGTAAAGTATTAGTGACTGACGGGTCTAGCAGAGGGTTTCAGATGCAATCATCATTTCAGTACAAAAAAAGTACATCCTTTTCAATCAGCTAGTTAGCAAATATTCAAATCATCCACAATACTTGGAAGAGCCCAGTTTAAAATTAGGACAATTTGCAACATAAGTTGATTGAACCCTCAAAATCCACAACTTTCCAGCATTCTGAAGAAATTTGTTCTAATAAAAAGGAAGTAATACATTTACCTAAACCTGAAGGAGATTTAACTCAGATAATGAATGTAAGTAACACAGGCACACATCTCTCTCTAAGGCTTACATAAAAGATATCTTGTAACTTCTGACCACTCACACCGTATAAAGAAGCTGAGAAAAATGAACATTACAAATCCTTATCCAGTCACACAAGCGACCCTGAACGAGAAAGGCTTCACCTACCAATCATCACCTCACGGAGTCCTGACGTTTCTCCACCTAACACACATATTCAGCACAAATTGTGAATGCACTTCAGAACAGGCACTTATGACCCACGGTTTAAAAAAGCAGTTGCACAACACAAGTATTGATTAATTTTTAATGATACAAGAGAATACAGCAGCACTCAGCCAAAGAAGTGAGCTCCTCTTACACGCAGGAAAAGCATGAAAATGCTGCAGTACCTTGTTGGCTGCTCGCTCCTTTTGGAGGCTGAGCTTCAGCTCGTCCACCTGGTTGAGATCGTGCCGCAGCTGCTTCAGCTGCTGCAGGTAGCTAGATGACTGTTCTTTCAGGCTTTGGTTCTCTGCCTCAATCAAGGCCAGCTGAAAAAAAGTAAAAACTTAACATGGAAGGAAGATGACAAACCAGGTAGAATTGCAATTTAGATTCCTTATGAAATAATCTTCCATGTAGAAACCTGACACAACATTCCTAAAACTAAACTTTGCTTACCTATAACTCTAGAATACAAGTAATATATTTATACATCAGTAGCAAAAATACATAAAAAACGACAAACTATAGAAAACCTCCAAATTACATGAGTTTTTCATGAGTGTATATTACTGCATCATACAAAACGTAGGACTTATTTGTTTGAAATAATAATTAATAAATGCATGTAATTTTGTCATTAGAGGAGATACTCATTCATTAGATACACATCATTTAATAAATTTTGAGAAGAGCATGGAAACTCAACAACCTTTTGTTTTCTTTAGAGATACAGTGACACACTGAAGTATCCAACTCATACCTAAATACTGTGATTCTCAAATTCTATATATTAGTTTTAGTTTGAGGTACAGTGATCTTATGGCATTGACGTACACAATGATTATTAAGGATATTAAAATTAATGAATATTTTATTAATCATCAATGTAAGACGCAAAATAAAGTTTTTCATTCTTTCACTTTATTCAACATGAATAGGATTATTAATTCCTTTTACCTTGATGCATTTCATCATGCTTAGCTTGGATTATAATGAAAAATATTTCATCTAATCTCAGAGCTTTATACGAGAGATTGTGTGTATTACATTTTCAAAAGTAGAATTTCTCTTTATTGCTATATAATTTCAGTAAAAATAACAAGGTTCAAGTTGAAGGGTTACCCAATTATCTTAGTAATAGTATCATCAAGCTATATGAATAAGGAAATAAAAGAATTGTATCTAAGGTGTAAAAAAATTACTGTGAATGTAGTAGAGTTATTATGTAGTGGAAGGATTTGTTCCCATTGTGGTAGGGATGGGTTGTCCAAAGGAATCATGTGAGATGGACCATTTCTCACTTATCCCACAATTCAAGACTATCGACAGAGTACTAATGTCTGTTAGCTAAAACACCATTGGCTCACGCCTTCATCTGATAAACTTGCATTAAGATATCTTAGAAACATCCTCTTTTTGAAAAAGAACACATATCTTAGAATAAAATTTTCATATGCGTATTTCAGTCAGACACGTTGTGTGTGTTGCTGAGCAGTTGGATTAAATCAAAATTGAACTTCAGAGAAACAAAGGAATGCTTATATCCTCCTAAAAATACTGGGTATTCATTTCAATTACCAAATTCAAATGGGATGTTTTCCATCAGGTGAAATAGGTAAATTAGTGATAATAAAAGATAACTGGTGGCCTGCTTGCATAGAGATATTTTTCCTGAGTTGGGACATGAGAGCTTTCCATTAGTGAATAATGGAAAAGGATTTGACTTTCAATATCCTTATGAATTATCAGTATCTAAGTGGACACAAACATTTCTTTGCCTTATGAGTTAAGAATGTTAAGTAGAATTTAACATTTTTAAGACTAACATGTTGACTATTTTTGTGTCATTAAACCTCTATCTTTTCCATGACCTCTTGAGCTATATCCAATTACTTCTCAAATTACTTTTAACACATATATCTTATACATCAGACCTTGTTACTTTATGAACTAGCCATGTTGGCACAGATTTTCTTCACAAGCCCAAATGGTCTAAGTATGCTTCACTGAATTCTACCTTATAACTTAATCACAACATTGCTCATTGTGTCACTAACTCACAACCGTGTCATGTCTTATCTAATAACTTTTGCTCTTTCATTCTTCTCCAGAACCATGTCCCATCACTCATTTAATGTTGCCTATTACTATTCAATACTTCACAGTGCCTTCCCCTATTGTCTATGCTAAATATGCTTCTTTCATTCTCTAGTGCACCTCTGCTGCGTAATCTTCATCTTAACAAATTATTTTTTTTTGCTAAATATGCACATTTTGATTATGAAATTAAATTGAATAGCATCAGCAAATGACATGATAACATTCTATCTAGCATTCATTTATGCAGCTATTATATTCCATCATCCCTCTGCTCTTATCCCCTTGAACAATTCACCAATGCCTGAGATATACTATTTCATTGTTCATACAAGGAGCTTAAATTCTGAGGTAGTCTTTTCCCTTTTGTTGTTAGAAGATGCAACTTGTGTTGTAGCATTGGGTCACAGTAATTGAATTATCTCACATACATCATTCCCTGCATAGAGTCATAAAATATACATTAGATGGAAAATATACATAAAAAGTAAAACATTAGTTTATTTTTTGATTGATAGTTAGGAAACTGCAATATCTTTTTCCATACATGTACTAATGAGGAACAAAAAATAACATGCAGTCATCCATAAGTACTATATTAACTGAAAACAAATGCAAACTTGCTCCATAATTTGGATACAAGCCACAACAACTGTTTAACCGTTAAGAGCATGCAACAATACTAAAGACAAGAGATGGGTGCAGAGCAATAGTCAGAAAAGGGTAGCTAAAAGGTGAGGCAATGGAAAAGCACTCTTGAGGTTGTTGAGCATAAAATTTGTGTTGAATGAAATACATGTCTTATTAAATTTGCACCTAAATTTTTCATGCAATTGATTTCTTTAAAGATTGTTTAGTTATGTTATTTGAGATCATGGAACAAACAACTTGAAAGAAATGGGTGAGATTTTTACACACTTCTTACTGTGCTGACAACAAAATTGGGTACGTATCTTCTAAAAAATTAATATTCAAGGAATGAAATATTTCCTAATAAAAAGCCCTCATGAAGAAACATATCTCCAATTTGATTTCAATAACAAACCTTTTATACAATAAAATGCCATGTGTTTCCCTAGATAAATAAAAATTTATGTTTTTTTTATGCTTAAGTACAAAAAAATTTTAATAACAGGTACTATTAAGATGGATATATTCATCATCCACATCTTGAGCCTCATTTAAGGAAAGTATAGAATCCTGTCATTTTTGACAGGTCGTGGTGCACACTAGTAATTACAATAATTTCTCAACTTCACAACTTAAGAGGGACTTCTAAGCAGAATGAAGAAAAGGGTTGTCACGTTTGTTGTATGGGATATAGATCAATGAAATTTGGCATACGTATGTATTTCTGAAAATAAATAGGAGTTCTCATCCAAACTTTTTCCCATTTTCGAAATAATTACACAGATAATGGGAGAAAATGGGTGAAAAAATTGTTTTTTTTCATATCTTCAAATTTTTCATTTCATTTTCATCGAAAGTTACTATCGTGAAGAAACGATTTAGGTCTCATTGGATGTACAAAGAGTTGCTGCATGGCTGGACGTGGGTTCGTTTCAAAATTCGCAATAGCTTTTTTAAAGAAATTTCAAATGCTTTTTTTCAAAAAGTTATGCATTTTCCGTAGATTTCTCAACGTAACTAAAAATTACTATGAATTTTAAAACAAACCCACGTCCAGTCATGCAGCAACTCTTTGTGCATTGAATAAAACCTAAATCATTGCTAAACAATAATAACTTTTGGAGGAGATAGTTTTTAAACATTTTATCTTCAAGTGTTCAGAAAACGCATTTTTCAACAATTTTTCATTTTTTAGATTTCCAAGCTAAATTGCTTGGAAAAATTGATGGAGTTGATGTTCTAAAATCTATCTGAACATATGAATATTTGTTCTTGTAAGTATTTATTGTTTTTTGAAGTAACTTGTACCACAGGTATCATAGATACGAATGGAACTGGTATCATAGATACGGATCACCGCTTCAGGAGCGCCTGCTGCAAGTCCTCCTTGACCCGCTCCTCCCCTTCCCCCCCTTTGTTTCCCTCCTCTGACGGAGCAAAGAACGTTGTGTAGCTTTGCTAGATTGTAAACGAAGGAGTTCTGTAAAATCGAAACATTTCTGGTTCGTGTCAAATGCAGTGACTGTGCGGTTCTAGCTGCTGTATTCAAATCCACTACCTTCCCCCCTCGTTCCCCACTCTCTCGAAGCACAGAACGTTCTGAACCTTCCCTAGTTTGTAAACTAAGGACTTCTGTATTGAATAGAGCATTAAAAACCACAAAAAAAAATTTTCAGGGGCATGGCACATGCACTTGCTGGTTGGACCCCTCCCCCTCTTCCTAACCCCATTTCCCCCACTTACGATGCTCAGATCGTTCTGCAAATTTGACAGCTTGTGAAGTAAGCATATCTCTAGCAAATATGCAATAAAAAAACAGGAACTTTCTTGATTCTGCTTAGACGTCTCCCTTAACCCATGGATGCACGACATTATTTCATACAAACTTACACCACTATTTCACCCCAACCTTTTTACTAAAGTAACAAAGCACATAAAGGTTAACCAGTTTCAGTTATTTGGGAAGAGTCACAAAGCTATGTTCAAATTTATGGATAAAACCAACAGATATTTGAGTTTAAAATTCAGTTGGGGAAATTTTGACCAGTGAATCCACGGGTTAAAGAGGGAAGAAGTGTAGAGAATGCAAACCTATAGAAAAGAAGGATTTTTCCAATAATTTTTTGAGAATTTCGTTTTTTATTTTCATCAGAGAAGCTCCAGATTTTAGAATGTAAAGCACAGCTTTAGGAACTGGACCTGAACAAGGTTTTTTAGAGTGGAAATTTGATGTTTAACCATGGCTTTTTGAATGTTAAGAAATGCTCACATATATTTTTCAGTTAATTAAACTGACATTTAAAGTAAATAAGAAAAACCTAATATTAAAATACATTCTTATAAGTATAAAAATGGCTACCAAAACACACTAAAAAACTTTGCATACAATATGGACTGATTCCATTGAATCCCCTCATTAGCTCTGAAAATAGAGGGAAAGTTTTTATTTTAAAATTGACACAAGAATTTCTTCTCTACGTTTCAAAAAAAAAAGTAGCCACATGAAGGATCTGAAATTTTATAAAATCAACAAATTTCTGATAGGTTAATCAGAACAATAGAAAACAATCGCTCAAACGTACCTCACAAGCTCTGTCATGAAGCTTTTTGTCTGAAGCAGCAAGCTTTTCCTGCGTTGAGCACAACTCCTGCAGTGGTAAAAAGGATTTGTTAAGAGGTAAGAGTCAATGTAAATTCATCTTCATTTACACATAATTCAACCCATCAAATAGAAATTGAAGAATATGCTCACAAACAAAATTTCTCATGAACTACAGCATTTAGGTTAGAAAATGAAAAATAATGAACACAAAAATACTAAAATGATACATCTTCAAGCCAGTTTTCCCAATAGCTGAACATTTTACTACATCAAGAATAACAAAACTACAATGTTGCATGTACAAAGTACAACAAGTCGTGATTTGATGTTGCTCCTATTATAGTACTTCCATCACATGCTGCTACATAGCACAGGCCCTAGAAGTGCCCTACAATTCAATTTCTCATTTTTTCATTTCATAAAAACTGCCATTTCATTAACATAAAATGAAAACGTGTGAAAATTACACAAGGGGTAGTCAGTACCAAGTTGAGTGAACAATGGCAGTTAGGACATAGGGCAAAGTAAAATTGTAAGTCTAACAGATGTTGGTTTACTAATTCTGGATTCAATAATTCCCTTCGTTCAAAAATTGTATTGTAATCATTTTAGGATTGTTTTTTTTGTGCAAGAAGGAGCACTAGTACATCGATGGGTATTTGTAACATTTATTGCTGAGTTACTCACTTGAAACAATGGTTCTCACCATATGCATCTTTTTTAGAGGGACCATGTGAAGAATTGAGCATACAACATGACCTTGATTATCAAGAAATCTGCTTTAACAATAAGTGGTAAATTCAATTCATTCTGGAAAGACAAACAATGGCCCAAAAAATCATGAATGCACCAAGGCACTGAGTACATACATGCATTGTAAGTAAAGGCAGCCATGTTGAAATAACTATTATCTCTCAATTCCATTTGTACAAATTGCTAAAATAGGGTGTTTTAATCTTGGTAGTGGATAAAATAATAAACTATCATTCTGTAATCAGACAAATGAAGCACTTATTGGCACTGTTTTTTAATATGTTACTGGTCATGATTTCTTCTTTTTTAGATAGATAATAATTTATTCACAATAAATTCTTGTAATTAAAATGCACAGATTCACTACAGAAAATTAAATAATGGGGGAAATTTCTCTTAGAAGCTGCTTGTAAAGAAATTATTTACATATATTGTGAACATAACAATGTATCCATACATCAGAGAATTATAAGCAACAAAACCAAATTGAGAATATATTATTGCAACAAACGAAAGAAATAAATATTGAAGACATATGGCATTCCTGAAGTTACTCATATGAATAGCATTGGTATAAAATACATTAGTTAAACAACAATTTCAGACTCAAAATAAAGTTCAAAAAATTACTATATGATGAAGATGTACACACTATAAATGAACAATATATGTTGTAGGTGTGGCTCCAAACATGTCTTTTTTATCTGCAACATTCAGGTTGCACGAGTCAGAATAGATTGTGCTAGCTTTTGTTCCTTCAAAGGATTTATAATGTTATTTATAGATGTAATACAAGTTTTAAATGAGTGTTCTTCAAGTATTCATTGGTTGTAATGAGTTCCTTGATTTTACTGTTAGGTTGTCTTTGAATAATTTTTTCAATGCATTGCCTTTCTTCATTTTCACTTACTTACCAAAGTTTACAGCAAAAATTTGGGAAGTATTTCTTGGCAGTTGATCTTTCATACAACATTAAGTGCTGATCTGATAAGTATTGCTTCATTGTTTGGTTTTGATGTGCTTGTACATATGTTTTTGCAGTTGTAGGCTATGATTTACTTCATGTTGAACGTGGTATTTTCTTATGGCATATTGGTTCTTTCATTTTTGTTAGAATGTTAAAAGATTGGGTTGTTTTCTTTTCAATTTTGCTAGTCTTCAAGACCATTCTGTAATAAAATTTTCTGAAGCTGCCCATTGGAATTAGTTGCTTAATAATTTGATTTGAGTTTGATTTCATTCATTGTTATTTCACAGTCCATTTTTTCAGTTTAATTTTGTGTTATCTCTTTGACTTGTTCCCCAATAAAACATCATTTTCAAAACAAGTTTTATTACTCCTTAGCTGTGAAACTAAATAAAGCTACATGTAATGATGAGCAATTGCTAAAGCCCCATCTTCTTACAATATGAGAGAACTTGGCCTAAATTACTGTGTGTGTGTACCATGCATTCCTCATTTAACTCCCAGTATTTCTTTCCCTTAGTTCGAGCCTTGCCTATTTAAATTTTTCTAACTATGCTTTTAATATTGATGGTTATTTGCCTTTCATGAAAATTTAGCTTGTCTATTTGTATAGATGAAGAAACACTTGCTCAATATTTTCTGAAAAGCAAGCCCAAGTGATCAACAGAGCTCATGAGATAAATCTTCTACCTTCATTTGTTTAGTTTGAGTGCATTTTGATGCATCCTACAGTGCATGTATTTCCTATATTCATAGTTCTAGTTATTCTATCATACTAAAATTCTTTATGCCACTCCTATAATACTTTCAATTTTAATCATAGAGAATAGAACTTTTTTAACATCACAAATAATTTTCTCTTGTTGCTAGTAGCTTGGTGACAGTTATTTTAGACTGAATATGAATCTATTTCTTCCTTAGCCATAATACTAACTTTTACCGAACAGTAAATTAAGAAATACTGAGAAAAATGTTTCTCAAGTTATAATAAAGCTTGTTCTCTTTTTCATAGCAAACATTTTGGGCTAACTGGCACGTCTTGGTGCTGATCAACCAATTCTGAGGCATTCCTTCACATTTGACAAGTGGCCTACTTTTAACTCAGCAATCACAATATAGAAATGTAAAAATCCTCGGTCTAGAGTGAGAAATACTAATTTTATTTATTTTGTCATTTCTCCTTACTACTAACACTAGTCCTTCATTCTAAATTATTTTTAACTCTTGTTGAGTTATGAATAGCGTTCTGAGTTGTGTTCTGAATAAATCAGTTAATGTCTTTGAATGTTGTCCCTGAGAGTAAATTTAGTCCCATGGTTTATTTTTCATCAACTTATCAATTTGATTTTTTTTCCTGTAATTGAAAATTATACTAATTATTCTGTTCTAAAGGATTTTCCGTTTTGTATTCATTTTAATTTTAAATATTTTTCTTTTTTTTATACAATTAGATTTTAAAAATTTCAATACCTCATCCATGACACTAATGCTCAATCATGTACATTGTACACCCAACAAAAATATGAAAAATTCATGTTGAAAACTAAATGCTTCAAACGACAAAAACAGAACTGGAAAATGAGGCAAATGAATTTGAGCAAAATGTGGTGTACAGATTAGATTATTAGTTAGTTTAAGCCTCCCTATCCTCAACAAATGAGACCCAAAGAGAGGAAGGAAGAAGGCACCATTTGGTATGGAGTTAAGGGAACGTGGAATCTATGCAGAAAGGGCATAGAAACAGTAAGATGAGAAAGAAGTTCATGAAACAAGATCAAAGTTGAAGATGAAAGTAGTAGGTGTTGAAAAAACAGGACAGCAGTGAACCGAAAAAAAGTTGGTCCATAACAAAACAAAAACCTATGATATTTTAACAAACAAAAGCCTACCTAAACTTCAGCTCGGGCCCTCATATTGTCCCCCTGGGAGCGCTAATTCCCATAGATACTATTGTTGTATCCCTGAGGGGAATGTGGTATACATAAATGAGAAGATAGAAACATAATCTTACCTCTTTAAGCTGCCCATGCTGCAAGGAGTGTTGCGTGGTTTCAGCCACTAGCTTTTGTTGTGAGCTGCTTCGGAGCAAGATTGTCTCATCGCGAAGCCGACCGCATTCTTCTTTTGCAAGCTCTGCAGCCTTCCGTTCACTTTTAACTTTCAACTGAAGTTCTGCAATCTGAGTAACAAAGTTTAGAAATTGGAAACATAATAGTTTATGTAATTTTCTATGTATTGCACCATGAACTGGACTTGAAATATTTATTTTGATCAAACTATCGTGAAAATGAAGAATATAATGAAGTTTCAAAATGCATAATTTATTTAATTTCAACTAATATAATGCATTTATTTCATATATATATATATATATTTCAAAAATTTTAGTAAGATGAAAAATGACACTCAGACTACTTATTTTTTAATCTTTACCGAGAAAATAGATTCATTTTCTTAGAATCAGACAAATTTTTCAGGTCAATAAGGCTTTGAAAATGATACAGATGTAATTGAACTTTTTCATTATATATCATGTAACATCACGAAATTGTTGGTTGGTTCATAAACACAATAAGTAGTTTGAAAAACAAAAGAGCCATTAGACTAAATGAATAGTTTAATTTGTCTTAGATCCATACAAACTATGAAACACCACCTAAACATTTGGAGACCATCAAAGACTCAATTTTACCTTGAAATTTGTTGAACATAAAAAAATTCCATGGTCCCACACCTATTTAACCCTTTGCCCACTGGCAGTATTGACAGATGCCACTTCAAATTTTTGCTTATAAGATGCAAATGTTGTCATTTAGCACCCAAAAATACTGAGGGCATCTGAGAGTGCTGCTATTTGGTGCATTATATGGCAACATTTGGCAACTCAGGCCTTAACTGAAAGCATAGCAGCTGCGTGTTTTGCATTCATTAAAGAGATAAGACTGTTAGGTTGCAGCACTAATTAAAATTTATTTTTTACTATTTGTACACCATTCTGAACAAAATAATTTTGAGGTATTGATACATTGATTTATGTTCCTTTTGATACAAGAATACAAAATTGTTCATTTTATACAAGAGATATTGCAAAAACCAGAGAGCACTGAAAATTCCGTCAGACCAGGCCATGCCACAGATGCCTTCACTCACATTGAGACCTCAACTTTTATTTGTTGAATTGGCTTTAAGTGTGCTTTCATATCATATACGAGTACTTCTTCATTGGAAAGGTAATATTTTCAAGCTATGTTGTCCATATAAAGTGCTTGTATCACTGAAATTTTTTATATATGTCTTATAATTATTGGGAATCCTTCTTGCAAAAATTTTGGTTCAATTTTGACTACCATTGTGTTTGAGGTATAATCATTCAATTAGAAGTAAATAATGCTATGTGAATAATTATGTTGTCTAATTTTGTAGATGTCCTGTGAAGGGCTCAGTTTGCAAGAGATAAGGAATGCCGTATCAGAGAATATACTATCAGATTATGCTTATATTGACGAATCTGGTGATGAGGCAGAGGACCATGGAAGCAGTTGGACAGGTCACAGGACAACATAACTATCTTGTTGGATGATAGAGCAGTAATAATTAGAGGAGAAGAAGTCAAAGAAATGGAGAATCTTCAAGCATCATCTCCAGATATTGTCACTTCTGCGGATGAAACACATGAACAAACTCCTGTTAAAAGGACTACATTCACTCCTAAAAACACGTTTAAATTATTCTTAACCTATAGATTACTTCTTCAAATTTATTTATTACAAATTTTGGAACAAATTCACTCCCAGATTAATTTGAAAAGTGTGCAAAAATTAAAGCCTACTTCAGTAACATTGGACAAAATTAAAGTATTCATAGGAATAAATATGATGATGGGTTACCACAGTTAGCACTCCATTCAGCATTATTGGTCTCACAGTGATCAGTTGCAAGTACTTTCAATAGAGAAAGCAATCGCGGTGATATGGTTCCAAACCTTTTTGAACCAACTTGCATGTCAACAAATAATTAAAAAAAGGCCTAACAAATGAGATAAACTATTCAAAGTTGGGCCTTTATTACAGCATTTGAACAAAGTCTTCAAGCAAAACTGCTTGCTAAACAATTATAGATGGGTTGATGAAGCAATGAGATTGTGCACGGGGAGAAGTACTCTAAAAGGAGTACAGTCCTAAAAAAAACAACCAAGCAAGGTCACAAGCTGTGGTGCCTAGCTGATGACTCTGGTTGTGTGTATAAGGCTAGCATATACACTGTGAAGGGAGAATCCACTGAAAACAGCACCCAGAGAAAGCACTTGGGCCTTGGTGGAGATGTTGTAAAAGCACTCTTGTCAGATATGAAAAAAAATCACAAGATTTTTTGATAACTACCTCTCTTTGTTAACCCTGATGGAAGTTCTCACAAGTGAGAAAAAATTAGCTTGTGGAACTATCAGATGCAACAGGAAAGATTTCCCTTAGATGTGTTACAATAAGACTGAGTAGAAGTGACTTTGATTACACAACAGCACCTTCAGTAAAAACTGTTTTCAAATGGCAAGATTTCAAGCCAGTCTATCTTATTTTCAACTCTCATGATGTTGAAAAACGTTCAGTTACAAAAAAAAGCAAGGTTCAAAACTTGCTGTGACTTGTCCTTTTGCAGTCTCAGACCATAACATGCACATAGGGGGAGTTGATAAACATGACATGATGAGGCAGCTGTTTGAATTAGATAGAAAAATCAAGAAGTGGTGGCACAGGCCATTCTTTTGTTTCCTTGATATGATCATTGTGAACTCTCACATTGTTTATGCTGAAATCTGTGGAAGTGAAAAATCTCTTATAATATCCGACTTCTACAGGGATATTGCTAAGAGACGTCTTGCATATTCCAACAAGACTGAACTAGAAATAAAGACAAAGAAACTTGAATATATGATTCCAGACTTGGTGCAACTATCTAATGTAGAAGTGCACATTCCAACCTTTGTGAAGAATAAAAAAATGTTGTTCCCCATGAGCATTTATAGACATTGTAATGTGCATCTATGCTGCAACCCATCCAAAAATTGTTTTGCTGAGTATCACTCAACAAAGGACATCACAAGTTATAACAAATCAAAGGATTTGTGATGTAGGAAATACACTTATAAGTGATAAAAGAATTTTTTAATACAGAGCATTACTCAGTTTAGTCTAGAAGAACCAAGAAATGTTAAAGCTTTAATTCAATCACATATCAAGTTAGTGTTTCACAAAAGAGCTGTTTTTTTATTAAATATATTCTAGCTCCAGCATTGTCTGAGATGAAGGAAATCTCAATATAGACGATTAGTTAATCTAGTTTAAGTAATTTTGTTAATAGTTTACTTTTATAGAATGTTACTTATATTTTCTTTAAGGTGTGTTATTGATTGTTTGTTTCAATTTTGAGCATTATATATGCACATAAACTTTGATGAAAAATGAAACTATAGAGGAAGTTTTTCTGTCATATTGTTTATCAATTCAATAAAGGGTATGAATTATATTGATGAATATAAATTTACCATTAAATTGATGTTTTCATGTAGTTATACATTTTTCCATGAATTTTATATATTTTAAAGATTTCAACATCTGTTTCTCTCACTACAATTTAGCTTCACTTCAAAATGGTTCAGAAGTGTCCCACTGATAAGCCCCACAACTGCATCTAATGATAATTAAATTGGTCTCTAAAAATTCTGATGGCATTTACAGTAGCCAGTCAGAAAATGTATTAATTTTTTAAAACATTCAAAACTTTAGTCAATAATATATTTCACTAGTCCATATCATGTATTCTATTTGAGAAAATATCAGAAAATATTATTCAAATTTCAGGAGAAAAAATGTTAAATCTGAAGCTCAATTGGTCCCCACCAGTATCTAATTTCTAAATAACTTATTTGCCATGCTGTAGCAATCGTGCAATGAAATAATCATAAAATAGAACAAGAATATATTGCACATAGTCACTAGTTCATGAGTTACATGGTAATTGCGGTAACATTTATTTATCACCATGATAATAATAGTGCAGAAAAGTGACACATTGTGAAAAAAAATATATAAAAAATGTGCCTCACCGTTTCTTTATCTCGCAGATGACTGAGCCGTAGCTTGGAAAGTTCAGAATCATATTCCAACTTGAGTTTGTTCAACTCAGTAACAGAGGAGCTGATTTCAGCATTCAGCTTGGTTATTTCCATCTTTGCATGAAGAACCTCTGCATCTTTGTCTCGCAAAAGACGACACACATCTGCAACATAATTAAGTTGAAGCACACAAATGATGAAAAAACACCAAGAATGATTAGGGAAAATGACTTCAACAATATTTGATCACTTGGGATCATGTGTGTTAATATTTAATGCACCAATTGATGTTTCAGTAAATCAGCTGAAAAATATAGCAAATAATTTTTACTATTCCACAGACAAAATCAACTATTATTACTGTAGTTAATTTGAGACTTCATAGGCACATCAAATGCAATCTCATGAGAGCAAACAGGAAAGACAAATTTGTATGAATTAATGAAATGGGTGTGTTGTCACACAGGATCCTCCCCACGTAGATTGAGCAATTTAATGAGTCCATCTTTAGCTGAAGTAACCTAATGGTGTTCTATCTAGAGGTATCAGTCTTCAGAGCATAAAATAAACAAACCTAACTAACCTTAGGCTATTGCCCATCCCATGCTCTCAAGAGGGCACAAAATCAATACTAGAGAAATTTAAAAGGTATTGAACAACAAGCCACTAGACTAGATGAACACATATTGGCCACATTTGAAAAAATATTTTTAAAATAAAATAATACATGCATAATTTATAGAATATGTGTTGTACAGTAGACACATCAGGAAATCATTCGACTAAAAAATCTGATTTACACACCTAAACCAGTAACAGAATCTCTGTGCTTCTTGAGAGTTTGTCCTGGATCATCTGATGCCTTCCTCTTGACACTACCTCCTGTAGAGCTGCGGTCTTTTGTGGTTTCATTCATGGCTTGGGTCTCATCCCCAGCATCCGAGAAGTTGAGCTTCATGCACGGTGATGGACTCTCTTCATTCCATGGATGAATGCTTTTGGAAGCACTGGAACCGATGAACCTGTTCAGATCCTTGAGGCTTCGAGCAACTACAGTATACTCAGGAGAACTGCCAGCCATGGCCTGATCCTTCAGAAATGTTGGGGGGCAAAAATTATTCCCAACAGCTACAATTAACCATGGGTCTGCCTAAAGTAATTAGGTCAAAATTCATGCAAAACACATTCAATTACCAAAATTGAATCTGTAAGGAAAACAGCTTTATAATTATGTTAGCTATAGTAACCATAATGTGCATACATAATGTTGCATAGGTGTAAAATATTTCACACAAGACTGATTTCCCATAGAATGGGTATCATGCATAAGAACTCAAAAGGTAAAGGAAGTCACAAAAAGAGCACATGGATTTCAAACTGGCATATTTAGGTTTATTTTGATTACTAGAGCCCGGATTCCTGGTTCTAAAAAGTAGTCAAAATAGTGCCAAAAACATGGTCAAAATGGCGCTAAAAAAAGTTGATATTGCAGGCATCACAGCAAAATAATTTATACTTCTAGCAAAATAGTTCTCATTTGTAGCTAAATAGAACATACAATTTTACAAGTTTTGGCGACAATTCATCAGTTTTCTTTCATGTGCAGCTATCAAAAACTGATAATATTTTCAACAAGTCAAACTTGTGAATGAAAATTCCAAGATAACAAAACAGAAAGCTAATCAGATACAAACTGCAAGTGATCAGCATGAATTGAGGCCATTTTAAACATCTCAAAAAGTTTTGATGGTTATTAAATCATCCTTCTGGCATAAAGCAAAACCTCAATGTCCATTACATTAACCAGTAAATAAATTTATTGCACTCGCTTAATGATTCAAATTTAGATCTATCACTACCACAGTTGACATTTCTGTGAATAGAAAAAATGAAAAATTCAAGTAGGCAAATGAAATAAAGTGCAATTTAATCATCGTAATAGTGAAAAAATTATCTTTATGATTTAATTATCTTTCTTTTTCTCTTTTTTTTCAAATTAATTTATTTTCTCCAATTTGTAATTTTTTCTACCATTTCAGTTTTCTAATTTTTTTCAATTCATTTTTTTCATTTGCCTTTATTCTTTATTTTTTCATTTTTTATTTGATTTTGTTTTTTCCTTTTTTCTACAGTTTGATTATTTCTTATTTTTTCTTTAATTACTTTTCCAATTTTGATATTTCATTTTTCTAATTTATTCATTTATTTTCATTTTTTCTATTCATTTTTTATTTTAATTTTTTTCATTTTTCTTTCATTTTTTTAAACTTTGCATTGCAAAAAAATTTGATTTAAAGTTACAGTAAATATTTTAGGAATCTTTCTATATCAAAGAATGCCAATAAAATACATTTCCATATCAAAGAATGCCAATAAAATACATTTCCATATCAAAGAATGCCAATAAAATACATTTAATTCATACTTTAACCTTATATGCTTGGAAGCGAGTTAATTATTGAAACAGTGTAATCCACGCGGGTTTCAGCTCATTATTGTGAAGGCGCCGTGACTCGCGGTATCGTGTCTTTGAAGATACAATATTTAAGAAAACAAGCAGAATGGATAGGATAGGTTGTTAAATGTAAGGTTAGCATGGGTTAGGTTAGAATATGTTATATTAGAATCTTTTGGGTAATGTCTACGACATTTATTCATGGGTCAACGGTTTTTTATGTATGACAAATTACCAGGAAAGCTTCCATTAGCATAGGATAGGTTAGTGTGGACATATTAGGATAGGTTAGGTTAAAATTTTTGACCGAATTTTTTCATGAGTCCACCTTGCTTAGCAATGACATTGGTTAAAGTTTGGTTAGGATAGGTTAAAATATTTTAGGTTAGGGAAGGTTAAAGATATGTTAGGTTACGATAAGTTAGGTAATGTTGACTGAATTTTTTCATGGGACACGTTTTTTTTATTTTTGACGTATTATGGGGATGGGTTTGGTTAGGATATATTAGGTTAGGATAGGTTAGGTAGCATGGGTTAGATAATGTTGACAGAATTTTTTCACGGGTCTACGGTTTTTGTGTTTGACATATTATCAGGATCGGTTTGGTTAGGTGATGATGTTAGGTTAGGATAGGTTAGGATAGCATAAGTTCAGAAATGTTGATGGAATTTTTTCACGGGTATACGTTTTCTTTGTTTGACATTATCAGGATCGGTTTGGTTACTATAGGTTTGGGTAGGATTGGTTGGAATATGTTAGATAAGAGTAGGTTAGGTTAGGTTAGAATATGTCATATTAGAATTTGTGAGGTAGTGTTGAATGTTGACCGAATTTCACGACAAGTTCACCTAGCTGAATGATGACATTGGATTAAGTTAGGGTAAGATATGTTAGGTTAGGATAGGTTAAGATAGGTTTGGTGATGTTGGCAAAACTTTATCATGGGTTCACGGTTTTTTATATTTGACATATTTATCAAGAACGGTTTGGATAGGATACGTTAGAATATGTTTGGATGGGTTTGTTTAGAATAGGTTATGTTGGAATTGGTAAGCCAATGATGACTGGGTCCACCTAGCTTAACTGTGAGACTGTCCGTGGAATTTGCACGGGTCCTACTAGTCTTGTATGGTTTGTCTATCAGTACACCTTGTACATTTTTTCTATTAGTACACCCTGTATCATTTGTCTATGAGTACGCCTTGTATGGTACATTTGTTTAAGGATGCCTTATATCAAGAAATTTTTAAAACCCAATTTGCTATCATGCATCTCATGTATAAACTGTTTTGAAAATAAATGTTTTTTTTTCTTTCTTTCTCTTCTTTGTCTACTACTAGTTTGTGCAGGTTTTATGGTCATTTATTGCATAATGACTACTTTTTTTCTTAATGCCTGGTCAAAATAGCATTTAGAGTAAAATAGCATTTTTGCTTTAATGCCATTTTTAAATTTGAAATTAAATCTGCATTGATGCGTCTGATTCTTAAAATGAAAAGTTAGGCAAAATCGCTGAAAAAATAGTCATTTTATTAATACAAATAGTAAAGCCTAAATTAATACAATTGAACGTTTCAAACCAAACAGTTCATCTTCAGCAAAAGCAAAAGAATTCTGCGACACAACAAAACGAATATGAGTAAATTGTAACTACACTCTACCAAAGAATACTACAATATAACAGAAAATAGTAGATCTAAAACTAAAAATAAAAACTAAAACAATTAAAAAAACCTAAACTAATGATCACGTATTTGCTATGAAAAGAGGAAAAGCACTTTGAGTATCATTTAGGGGGGGTTTGAGCTTAAAGATGAATGGCAACTCAAGGATGCCTAAATCAATCATGTGAGGAGCACCTGCAATGATTTTAAAATGATTCACGGAAACAGGGACGTTACATCATGCGATCGAAGAGAAGACAGTGGGGGGGAACCAAGAGGACAACCGGTTCTACAGCTGTGCCCGGCATGCTCGGCTACTCTGGACATAAGAGTACGACAGGTGGAACCTATGTACTGTGATTCACAACGTGAACAATTAAACTGGTAAATCACAGAGGAGCACATAGCAGGGGGCAGCTTATCCTTATAGTGGAAAAGGGAACAGATTTTAAATTTGTTCACAAGAATAGAATGAATTTTAAGTTGTGGAAAAAACTTGCTGATTAGGAGTTGAACCTCCTGATGTAACTTAATCGACTGGTGTCCAAAGTAAGGAAGCTCGAGGAAAAGCTTCTGTTGATTACATGATTAGAGTGCCGGTGTGCGATCATAAATTCTAGACAAAAATTTAGCAATTTGTTTATCGACAGTAAACTAAGGGAAAACATTCTCAAGAAAAAATTGCCATAAAAATTGAATTCTTGATGTAAAAGTCGGAAGTTAGAATAAACTTTAAACGCTCTATGGATAAGAGTTCGAATACCACGGAGTTTAAAAGGAGTCGCACAAAAATTAAAATAACTAGTACCTAAACCTGAGAAAGCGCCTTTCCTATATAGAGAACATTGGAAAGTATTGTTAACTTTGCTGACATTGACGTCCAGAAATGGTAACTGGCCGTTTGTTTCATCTTCCCTCGTAAAATTAATATTCTTTTGACGTGACTTCAAATAGTTGAGAAAAAGATTCGCGTGAGATCTCTCTTTGAAGAGAACAAATGTTTTGTCTACATACCTTTTAAAATGGTTAAGATAGTCTTTTAACCAGCTTACCTCATGATGGCACATAAAAATATTGGCGAAAGTTGGGCAAAGAGGTAAACCCATGCCCAATCTGTCTAACTGCTGGTAATTTTAGTTGTTGAAGATGAAAAAGGAATTGCAACAGCTAGTTCTAACAGTTTCTGCATAATTTTGTGGGAAAACCCCATGAATACTGAACAACTTGAGAATAATTTCTCTAAGCAGATTCCAATGGTTTCAATCAATGGAAAATTAGTAAACAGATTATCTACGTCAAACAAAGCCATGAACAGGTCATCAGTATTATTAAAGTCCAATAAGCTTTCTACAAAAGACCTTGAGTTGTCAACAGTCTAAGAATTCATAGTGAGGGGTTTCAAGATTGGGACAAAATTTTTAGCCAGTTAAAAACTCGGGATGTTAAAAGCTGCAAAAATTGGCCTAAACTGAAATTTAGTGGAGAAATCTGGTTTACGTATTTTGGGGAGACCATACAAAGTACCAGGTCCTGAGCCCGTCGCACGGAGTCTGCTGTAATCCACTTTAGAAAGTGAACCCTCATTCATTAAACATAGTAAAAAATTGTTTATTTTGTCCTCCATACGCATAGAAAATTTGTGTATTGGCTCTGCAATTTCTTTAAATTTTTGATCCCCAAACAAAATATTGTTCAAGCTCTCAATGTACCTAACCCTATCAACAAAGACCACACCGTTACCCTTATCAGGCCTTGAAACAATAATATCCTTATTGGAAGCCAGAGTTTTTAAAAGTCATACATCGTTTTTAGAAAAAATTGCTGAAAAATTTTAGAAATATTCAAAACTATGAAAATATTTGTGGGCCACATTCCAGAGCTGACTAGAAAATTGTTCAAATTTTAAACCCTGGATGGACTTTAACTGAAGCAACAATTTCTCAAAACTCAGGTAATGGGAGAAGTTCAGCTTATAAACAGGCAAGCAAAATTCCAGACCAAAAGCTAGTAAACGGCTAACTCCATCAGGTACACGTTACGAACTATAGTTGAAAATAACATTTTTAGTGTCACCTGGTTCCAGCTTGTTCTCTATACCCAAATTTCAAAGTTTTCTGCTCTGGGTAGCGATTGTTGTACACTCAAAATATTTATTGATTTACGCATCACATGATTGATTTACGCATCCTTAAGTTGCAAAACATTTTTAAGCTCAAACCCCCTCTAAATGAGACTCAAAGTGCTTTTCCTCTTTTCATAGCAAATATGTGATCGTTAGTTTAGGTTTTTAATTGTTTTAGTTTTTACATTTAGTCTTAGATCTTCTATTTTCTGTCTATGTTGTAGTTTTCTTTTGTAAAGTGTAGTTATAATTTACTCATTTTCGTTTTGTTTTGTCCCAGAATTTTTTTTCTTTTCTTGAAGATGAACTGTTTAGTTTGAAACGTTCAATTTTATTCATTTAGACTTTACTATTTGTATTAATAAAATGACCATACGTACAGTGATTTTTGCCTTACTTTTCATGCTATTTTTCATTTACATTTATAGTCATTACAGCATTAATAGCATAAATGCTAGATTTTTTACGTACAAAATGTACTTGCATCACTACAATTGGTAACATAACCAGTTTTATAAATTGCCATATTTTTCGATGTATGTCACGTATTCCATGGTTTAAAAACGTCAGCCAGACAGTGGCCTTTTTCATGAATACACATTACAATTCTCACTTCAAAATTTGCGATCACTCTTGTCAATGTTACAAGTGGAACAGCACCAATTTCTTCACGTACTGCAACTTTTAGCAACAATAATTCAAGGTCAAACTGTCAAACCTTCTAGCCTCTTTGCAAAGAGTAGCCTTGTGCAACTTCTGCCAACAAAACTTACATTCGTGGTCTAATTTTGCTGTATTTGCATGGGCATTGTGTTTAGAGCTGGTACAATTACTGCAAAGGTTCAATTTGGCCTATCTCTCATTTTTATTGACATAAGTAGGGTACGCAGAAAAGTCATTATGACCCTGACTTCGACAAAACTTACCGACTACGCTCTGGAGTTGCTATTTCACTTTCTCCAAAAAACTTACAATCTCCTTGCATGTGATTTCAACTTAAATTTGCAGCTCATGTTCATCAATCAGAAAATTCACAGGTTTTTCATTTATTACCTTCCCATTCATTCTGCTAATGACCCAGTTGTCTTCAACTGCTTTCACCATTTGCACCCTATCATGCACATTGCACCCATGGACTACTAATTTATCAACATGACTGCAGCGCACCTCATGCATGAACTTGAATGCGAGGGCCAACAGTGTTGGGGCCTTTGAAACGGCCTACAATTCCGTTGGCAATGCTCACAATATTCATGCAAGAATTCAACACATGTGTACCACACTTGTTCAATTAACTACTCAGAATCCCTCAATTCTTGTCACAAGCTACCATAGGGCAAAACAGCTGGGATAACCAGTACATCAAAAATTACCCTCAGGCCAGGTGGGTTACTATAACCCACTCTACATGACTTCTTCATTCCAGCCACTGTCTCTTACTACAAGCATGCATGGTCAATATTGAATTTAACGTTGTCAACAACTTTCATAATTTCATTACGAAATTTAGGTAAGATTAGATTATAGGTTAGTTCAAGCCTCTCTAACCACTACAAAAAAAAAATATTGAAGAGAGGAAGGAGGAAGGCACCATTTAGTATGGATATTAGGGAATGTGGAATCTATGCAGAAGAGGCACAGAAACAGTAAGTTGGGAAAGATGTTCATAAAACAAGATGAAAGTTGAAGAACAAGTAGTAGGTGCCGAAAAACAGGACAGCAGTGAACCAAAAAAGGTGGTCCCTAAGGAGACCGAATGCTCTTTTCCTATGATTTTTTTTTTTAAATAAAAAAAAATACTTCCGGATTGAAATGAGCTTTGAGGTATTCAGAGTACGTTTGTAGCATTTGAATAGATAGGTATAGCCTAGAAAAATTCATGACCTAAAAATTAATGTATTTTTACGTAGATTTTTCAATGTAACTAAAAGAAAATGTTATGAATTTATACAGAACTCCACGTCTTGCTATGCTGCAACTCTTCGCGCTTTCAATGATATCCAAGTCATTGTTCTATAATAATAAATTTCAGAGGAGATAGCTTTTGAAAGGGTTTATCTTCAATTGTACAGGAAGCGCATTTTTCTACCGAAAAAGTTTTTATTCATTTGTAAGCTGTATTGGTTTGAAATATTGACGCAGGTGACGTTTTGAAAGCTCTATAGACATTAGAATATCTTTTTCTTAGGTATTTTGTGGTTCCATGAAGGAACCGGTACCACAAATGGTACAAGAGGGCGGAGCTTCTAAAACGCCCCAGGAGGGTAAGCGGTGGCGTCCGCCTCGACGGGCTGCACCCAACGTCGCTCATGGCCACGTCGTGTAGGCGTCCCATCTGAGTCCGCGTTATTCTTCGGTTTCTGAATAACCAGACCCAGTCGACCCAGCAGAGAGCCGTCGTCATAACCAAAGTTATGGAACACACCGAACCGGCATACCCAACTGAATTCAGTTGTGTGTCATACACCATAGCCAAGCTCTCTGCAGTGAAATCCGTAGATGCCCCGTCGAAACCGGTGACTCAAGGTTCTTTGCCTTGACACACGACTTTGGAACATCTTTGCCAAAGAACACAGAGTTGATCGTTCACAATGGAGACAGAACAAGCAGCTCCGCAAGCGCCGCAGGGGATGAGATCAGCCATTGATTTCAGGAAATCAAGCGGGACGATCCGGGACGAGCCACGTCGTTCAGCGTCAGCACACAGCGGACGCGGGACCAGGCGCTGCCATCGGGACAATCCTGACTCCACTTCAGGAAGATCAGGGGCTTGAACAAGCCGTGCACGAGAAGCAGCTTCGTTGCGACGTAAGAACAACTTCCGCTTCGGCATCGTCGTTGAGATCAGTTCAATGACTGTCACTAACGGGGAACTCCGCGCCTATATAGTCAGAGGAAAGGAGGGAAGGGGTGGAGACACCAAACATTCGAAGTAACAAACGCTGTGTATAGTCGCTAGCTTGTGATGTCTCTGTTTCTGTTCAGCAAATAAAGCAATCAAAAGAAGTCGAGATATTTCTAGTGCATGTCACATGCGGTGACTGTCCAGTGATAGCTGCCTCACTTGAACCAACCCCCCCTTTTCCACGCACTTTCCCCCTCCTACGAAGCAACGAACGATGTGTACAGTCGTTCGCTTGTGAATTATCGGTTTCTGTTTAGCGAATACAAGAATAAAAAGCAATCGAGATATTTCCAGTGCATGTCACATGCGGTGACTGTCCGGCGCTGGCTGCTGCACTCATACCAACCCCCCTTTCTGACCCCTATTCTCCCTCTCACGAAGCACAGAACGTTCTGTACCTTCGATAGCTAGTAAACTAAGCTTTTCTGGATTGAATGGAGCAATAAAAACTAACAAAAAAAATTGAGACGCGTGGCACATGAGCTTATTGGTCGACGCTGGCTGCTGCACCCATACCCTCCCTTAGGGTGCTCAGATCGTTTGGCAAATTTACCAGGTTGTGAAGAAAGTATTTCTCTAGCGAATGAAGCAATAAAAAAAATCTAGAATTTTCTGGTTCAGGGTAGACGTCCCCCTTAACATAGCAAAAAAACATTTCATTGCAACAAAAAGAAGGCCTTCCCCCTGAGGGAAGAAATTTAGGTAATTGGAAACATTTTACATGAATGACACTGTGCTTGCAAATGCTTAGTTTTTGAGATATAGCATGAATAAAGTTCAGGTAAGAATAGCATTAACGGCAATTTCGATATGGCTCTTCCGGCGTTTTTCGGACGTGGACCACGCAAACTTTCTTGGAGGGAGATATTTGCCTTGGTGTGGGTAAGTTAAGTTATTTTAGCTTAACTTAGGTTAGTTTATTTAGAACGGAAGTTAAATAAACCAACCTAACTTTATTTAACCTCACCTCACCTATCGTTACGTCAAAACCATGTTTCTGCAAATTTATGCGTCCGTTCAATTTTATACATGACATTCCTATAACTTCAAAGTTAAATTTCTCAAAAACTAAGCATTTGCGAGCACAATGTCATTCATGTAAAACAAAATTATTTAAATTGTTGACCACATTATATTCAATATTAACTGCACGTACAATGGTACAAGCATAATTTTTAAATCAATATTTTGCAAATTCCATTCCTGATCTAATCTAGCAAGATAGCTTATACCACAATCATCTTCAGCACATCTGGTACATCACTTATTCTCTCCATACTGCTCTAATACCACATTCATGAACCTCACTACTCACTACTTATACTCACTACATTCCAGCACAAAATGTTCAATTGTTTCCTCCACTCCCCTATCACACTGCTGACATAATCTATTAGGTTATGTATAATCTATTCCACCTCCATACGCATCTATTCACACTCAAAGCCTTAAACCTCACAGCAAACAAGAGTTGGCTTCCAAAACTACCATCATAGAACATCTCACACTTAAGCACTTTCTTTTGCATATACCAGATTTGTGTAGGCTTTTGTATGATGCTAAGCATCCACTTATTCAATCCAAACTCTTATGTCTGAATCTCAATCTCTTTTTTTTTCCCTCTTGCAGTCCCACTCTGGTCCTTCACCTCCAGCATTCATTGTTTAAAAGCCTGTCATCCACAGGTCTCTCAATTCTAACACAAATAATCTTTTGCATACCTAATTTCCTAGCATGCCCTCAACAAATTTTCTCCCAATTCAAGTTCTAAATAGTTCACAAAAAATTTGCTAAGCTGCAAAATTTAGTTCCAATTTGCTATTGTCTCCCAGCATAAATAAGTTCCTTGAAATTCTTCCCTGCAATGGTTTACATTCAGATTCCATTTAAATGTTTGCTTGACCCACATGCTATTCTACATTTTCTGCATTTTCATCATTTAATTCAATACAGATTCTATTTTATTTGAAATTTATTGGAGCTTCAAAGAGGTCTCCATGCAGCTCCACAGCCAAGCGTATGTTTCTCTTGTCAGAGCTGGGTCTGGTTTAACAGAAAGGAGAAAAGTTTCAGCATGCAGCATTTAGAAGCCTTCACTATTTACACATTATAAACACTCTAAACACAGCTTTCATCTTTGTTCTAAAACTAACTTGAACTTGAGGGCTGACAGCATTGGGGCCTTTGTAACAACCTACAATTCCCTCAGCAATACTCATACAAAAGAGTTCAGTGCCTGTGTACCAGACTTGTCCACTAAACTACTCAGGATCCACCAATCCTTGTCACAAGCTGCCATTGAACGGCATCACTTAGATAACCAGTACGTCAAAATACCATCCCCAGGCATGGTGGGTCATTACAGCCTACTCTGCATGACTGGCTCATTCCAGTCACTGTCTTTTACTCCAGGCACGTGCAAGGAAAACTTTCATAGCTTCAATGACACTCAAATTACACTCCTGATCCAATCCAGCAAGACAGCTCATACCACAACCATTTTTAGCACATCTGGTATACCACTCATTTGCTCCATACCGTTCAAACACCGCATCCATGAAACTCTCTCTCTCTTGGTCATACTTACTACATTCCAGCACAAAATGTTCAATTGTTTCCTCCACTCCCCTATCACACTGCTGACATAGTCTATTATTATTCTCATTCCTTCTCCATGTGCGTCTTTTCACATTCAATGCCTTACACCTTACAGCAAACAAGAGCTGGCTATCGAAACAACCATCATAGAACATCTCACACATAAGCACTTTCTTTTGCATACACCAGATTAGTGTGGGCTTTTGCATGATGCTAAACATCCACTTTTTCAACCCATACTCTTTTATTTGCCCCTCAATCTCTTTCTTCCACCTCTTGCAGTCCCACTCTGGTCTTTCATCTCCAACATTCACTAAAAGCCAGCCATCCACAGGTCTCCTAATTCTAACACGGATAATCTTTTGCATACTTAGTTTCCTCGCATGCCCCCAACATACTTTCTCCCAATAGCTTACACTCAGATTCTATTCAAAAATTTGCTCTACCCACCTGCTATTCTGCATTCTCTCAATTCTAATCTTATAATTCAACACAGCTGTCATCATTCGTTCTGAAAATAGGCATTACCCTAGGTCACCTCTAATAGCTTCTGTAGCTGTCCATTTTGGAGCACCCAATGCTAGACGTTCTACCTTATTTGGTATCACATCCAGCTTTTCAAGGTCACTTCCATTCCAGGCTAGAGCACTCATGACACATTCCTCTTGCACATTCATACTTGTTTACTCTGTATCTGGCCACACTACTAGACCGTCCACTCCACTGCATTGGTTTTGCCACTTTCTCACCCTTAGTTCTAGTGCATCCATCTTCACTTATCATACAACCTAGATATTTGTATTCTTTAGTTTTACCTATTCTGATTTCTCCAATATTCCACACTCTGTCTCTATCAGTCTCATCACTATTTATAACCATAACCTTACTTTTATCAGCACCAAAGTTCATTTTGAAATCTGTACTATATCCATTCACAATGTCAAGCATCCTTTGCAGTTAATGCCCAGATTCACTAACCACATCATCAGCATACAACATACAACTCAGTTTCTCCTCACCAACTTTCAATCCTAAGCTGCTCATTCTCAGTCGAACTGCTAGTTCTTCTGTGTACAATCCAAACAACAGGGTAGACAGTATAGCCCCGTCGCAATCCTTTAACACTCATCACTTGCCATTTCCAAATTTCCTAACCTGTAGATATCGCTTATGTTGTCATACAGACTTTGTACAATGTTAACAACCTTTCTGCTAAACCCAACTTTTCTCAAAATCTCAAACAGCTTAACTTGATCCACTCTGTTATACGCCTTTTCAAAATCCAGGAATGCTAAATATACCTTTTTATCATCCTTCCTCATTCACTCAATTATTTCACTCACTACAAACAGGTTATTCTCACCATGTCTCTCTTGCCTAAAACCAATTTCTTCTTCTTTTTCCAGGACACCTAATTCTTTGACTAAATATTTCATTCTATCATTCAAAATACCACAAAAAATCTTACATTCCGTGTCAGCCTACGCAATTGGTCTGTAATTTTTAGTTCTTTCATACTCTCATGTCTTTCCTTGAGCAATAGAACTACATTACACTTGTTCCAATCATCCGGTACTCTTTCACTCCTCTATATCTCATCAAATAAACATTTCAACACATTAACTACTCTCTCCTCCACATTTATAGAACACATAAATGTGGAGGAGAAAGTGTAGTTAACGTGTTGAAATGTTTTTTGTCTTGTCTTGTTTTTGGTGGTCATTGGAGTTTCTGAGGCTGGTCCATGTAGCTCCACGTCAGAAGGGAGGTTTCCTTCTTGCTCTGGGCACTGTCTGGAATTCAGAATGGGGATGCTTTAATAGCATTATCTTTGAATGTAGTTTGCAGTCATTTGTAACAGTAATTTCAGAGTTTTATATAGCTCATAAAATTCACACGTTTTACAAAATGAGCTATTTAAGTGCGCAAAGTTAATTTGATTGACCTGTGTTATACTGATGTTTACAGCATACCCTACAACTTGCCTCACATGAGTATCCCAAGTTACGGGAAGGTCCAGCCTGGGCAGCACAGCCTGGAGCTTTAGCTGCCAATGTCAGCAGAATAAAATTAAATACCCTTAATAAGGTTTATTAATGTAGAACTCCTGTGGGCTATTCTCTGAGGGAGTAAAGGTGAGTTTATGTCAGGAGGGGATCAGTGGTAATATACCTAGTACAATGATTAATATCAAGATGCCAAAACTCAAGTGTATGCAGTACATCACCACAGTGCCTCAGTGAAGCACACTTAATGGTGCGGGAGGGATAAGATGATGGTGAACGCTGGTGTTAGCATGCCCACAGTTGTTAAGTTGTTCAACTTAGGATTAGATCATATCATGGATTAGATCTATAGAGTATAGATTTTACCACAGTCTGCCAAATATCTGGAAACTGCTTCAATTATCTGGGCTTGCACTGGACTTGGGAAGGAGCCTCAACCCAAAAAGTTTTTCAGAGAAATAGGAACGCTCAGAGAGATTAAGGTGGTATTCAAATTGTTGCGGTGAACTGCGGGATTAGGACAATGCAAGAGAAAATTATCTATGCTCTCAACTACCCCACATTCACAATTGAGGCTATCTGCTAAGTTAAATTGAGCCAAGTGGGATTTGACACCAGCATGTCCCACTTGTAACCTTGTCAGGGCAACTTCAGCTGTGCAAAATTTATTTAAAGCTCAAGACCAGTTCTCAGTACTATCCCTAATTTCAGTCAAAAACTTAATTTTTCCAGATTCTAGTGATGTACTGATGTATCGGTATCGGCGGATTGGTCATTTTTACTGGTATCGGTATTGGCAAAATTCGGCGGACACTTTACCGATACTTTCCACTCATACGTATTTTATCATGAAAATGAGAGTCATAAACCGTGGAAGTAAAAGTATCTAACCTAATAATACCCGTTGTGTGTTTATTTATTTGTTTGGTGTTTGCTTCTCAAGAAACATAGGATGTCTGAGTGTGCGGTATCATGGATACCGAACATCTCAGTGTAGCATTGAAAGTTGGCCCTTACATGCATTGATATGTTTGACATTTTGTCAGGATAGCTTCAGTCAAGATAGGTTAGGACAGGACAGGGAAGGTTAAGTGATGTTGACGGAATTTTTTCACGGGTCCACCTAGCTTAACGATCACATTGTCCATAGAATTTCTACGGGCCCTGTTACTCCCTAAAATTACCCTTGGTTTATTTGTTTGGAGTACGTTTCTTCTAAATATTCTGTCACGCTCATTAATGTAGCCATAATGACCGTATCTGTCATACGAGTTTCACCAGTGCGCAAGTACAATTACTTTTTTTACCACGGGTGCCGTTATGAAAAATATATTTTTTGTCATCCACGTCTGGAAAATTTGTTCAAGAAAGGTATTGAATCCCGTCATTTTTAGCGGGCCGTGCACACTAGTAATCAAATAAAGAGCCTATTCATACCTAGTAAATTAGTTAGCTAACTGTTGAATTACAGCGTTTAATCAGGCCCGCTAACTGAATTTACTACTTTTAACTCCCGATGAGTCTGTAGGATCTCCTTATCACGGGGTTTCCTGTCCATTGACTGACGAGCTTAAGTACGCCTGTACCGACCGACCGAGGTTAGAGAGTAAGCGAGAGAATCAGGGTCAATACGTGACCTAGAGTGAGCTCCCGACCTTTGGAGCCTGTGTGTGTGAATAGAGATTCACCCTGAACTTGTAACGTTTCACTGTAACGTACCGTCTCTCTCTTGAATACAACTGTCCGTTCGATCGTGTTATTACTCCTACGGATAGAGAGTATAGAACTACCACAATATTACTTACCAACGAACCTGTAACCTCCCGGTTTATAGTTGAACATAACTTAACCAAGAGAACCCAACAAGTGGCGCCCAAACAGTTTAATTGGGGATATATTTCTTTTTTTTCTTTCTTCACTTTGGTGTAAATGTTTAGTGCGCAGTTATATGGAGGATAAACGGTGACAGTGCACTAGTGGTGTTATATCCACTGACATGAGTGATGCAGCGGATAATTCAGAATTGGAAGATAGTTTGACGGACACTCCGATGGTTCCGCGTCTGACACTTGCTGAGCGAGAACTACTGTCAAATTTACCAGACAATCCCCGTGATACACGACCCAGTCGTTCTCGAAGACCGCCGTCGAGATTTACGCCCGCTGATTACGAAGCTCCTCGACGACTTTTTAGTGAAGGTTCAGCAGCCATTCCGCCAAGCATGGCCACTCCCGGAACAACATCGGTAACGAGTGCAAGTTCCTCAGCGACAGTTACGGTGGTGTCAAGTGTAACAGGAACGACTCCCAGTGTGTTGGGACCGACGCTTAATTTGGTTCCCCAGCAGCGATATCAGGCACAGGATTGCCTGGACAGATGGAACTGGTAGCTCCATCCACAAGAGACATTATAAACTTTAGAGGTTGCCCAATGCCTGGCGATCTTCCCACAACAAAAGGGACTGCGGAGACGAATGTCAAGTTCTTCCTACAGCAACTAGAGTCGTACTTCAACACGTTCAACATCACGGAGGATAGAGTAAAGATCCAACGTTTTGTCTCCACTGTAAACCGCCGGTTTGGTGATGCCCGGATAGTAGTGGCACAGTTTGAAGATGAGGAATACCGGGAATACACTTAAGAGGACGTGGCTGCGGAGATGCTCGTGATTTATGGTGACAAGAGTGCCTCTTCTTTTGTGGAAGCCGCCC
Organism: Platorchestia sp. MABIK; assembly: GCA_014220935.1. Lineage (NCBI taxonomy): Eukaryota > Metazoa > Arthropoda > Malacostraca > Amphipoda > Talitridae > Platorchestia > Platorchestia sp. MABIK. Next base: position 18,885 of record JACJUY010003781.1, on the reverse strand, counting down.
GTGATGCGCTGGGTCTTACTCGACGGCTGAACCCAGAAACCGACCACAACGTCATAATAGCACTCATACGGGAAACTGCCCGGAACGTGATGAGTACCTTTTTAAATCGTACTCATTAAGACTATCGACGCGAACAACGTCCACTCCCGGAGGTATTGACAAATTACACATTCACGCTTTTGGCTTCTGATGTGTTCACCAAGCGCGCGTTGACGGCGACAGTATTAAACGCCGCGGAAAATACAAAAAACGCGAGTGTATTTTGATCACTGAAGGATTTTGTCAGAAAACCGACAAAGAGGTGCTGACATCAACTTTTCTCAACAACAAAGGGAAAAGTCCTCGTCAAGCTGTGAGGGTGTGCCAGGAAGACTCCGATGATGATCGGGGTGGCACTCCTGACACTGAAGTAGGGGCCAGTTACGACCCCGATGATGAAATGGAAGTGATGGATGAGGATGGGTGTTGTTACCTCAGACGGCCCGGATCCGGATGTCCTCAAGGAAGGAACAGGAAAGCACCGAGTGTGATCTCCCAATCTACATCTTATTCATCATCCCAGTCCCAGAGCGCCAAACGGTACCCTACAACCACTTCCCGATCAAGTGGTACCTCAATTCCACGTTCCCTCTTCGAGAACCACGAGGGAAACACTCCAACTTCTGGGGTGCGGCCGAAGAAGCGGTACCAGTATGTACCTAAGGACATCCAACTCCTACACCAGCTGGCGGCGGGTTTCCATTCAACAGGTCCCAGAACTACAACGGCCTCTACACTTCATTCGGCAAAACGCAGAAGTACAAAGGACGGCCAGCAATAGATGAGTATCAGCAGGAACCACAACGTATTCGTAGTCGAGTTTTCTATTGTTATGGGTGCGGTGCACCCGGACATTTTAGGAGTGTCCTTTTGGGAAGTCCACACGACCATGAAGGTGTACGCAATCTGTTCCTCCATCCTCCGGTATCATGAATTCTATGTCTAGATTCAAGTCCAGTAGGGATCTTTGTGTTACAGGGAAGACAAAACAGGTCGCTAAAACTGAAATGGGAGGTAGAGTGTTTATAAATTCTAGGAGTTTGTGACCACATTCTCTTAGGGTTGAGAACAATTTGATGCCCGTTCAGCAGCGTGGTTCGGTCGAGTGTTCAACACTCGGGGTAGAAACCAAAAAACCGACAGACCAATGCTACCGTCTTCCTCACATTGATAAATCTTTTTCAGGTGACTGTTCGGACGGTGGTTATAACAAGTTTGATTTCTGTTATTCGGCCAAAGATGGTAATCGCACAGGTTACCAAACCTTTTTTGATAGTGTCGCCAGCTTCTATAACAGGACTAAGGTATTAAAAGACAGGTTACAAGTACAAGAGTCCATTTCTGTGCGCGCAGAGGAAAAGATTATTTCAAAAACTGGAAGCTCAGAGAGTCTGACAAGCGATTACAAAAATTCAGTAAGTGAATCTCGAGCCAGGACCAAGAATTGTCCTCGAAGTGCGAAACCAGCTCAACCGAATAAATCCGATATAAAACGACCATGTGGACTTTCGATAGCTTCAGAAGCTCATTGTACGGTGCATTCGGTAAAATTGCCGTACCAAGTAGTTAGCCTGATTAGTACTCAGTCAGCCAAAACAGATGAATTGATGCGAGTTCCCATGGTCGAATTACTAGTTGACAGAACCCGATTACCCGGTTTCCTAGATACAGGGGCCACCGACACATTAATTAAAAGACGATGGGTCAAATCACCTATCGAGCCTAGCGTGGCACGCGTATCAAGCGCATCAGGCGAGCATATTTAAATAACCGGCAAGGCAGGACTTTTGATTAAGTTACCAAGCGGAATGAAAAAATGGGTAACCGCCCTTGTGGTTGCGAATAATTCTCACATTCCTGGTGAAATTTTGATAGGGACAGATCTTTTGAAAGACTGTAAAGCAACCATTAATTTTGCGGAAGGTGAGGTAGAGTTTGAAAATCAACCCTTAAAATTAATTGAGACAGTACGAAGGAAAACACAGGACGTGCATGTTTTAGCTGCAGGTAACAGCGTTACAAAAAGTCGAACGCTCAGAAATCTCGAGCGACGGTTAGGCTGTAAACAGGATACGGATCCTCCGAACTTAAAGCCCCAGCGGCTGAGGTCGTCGAACCAACCGGAGGCCAGTTTTGGTAATACCCGAAGATTAGACCCCGCGGTCACGAACCCCAAACGTGACGGTGGTGAACTTAAACAAACCACGTTAGGTAGGAATAATGATCAAGAATCAGCAGTAAACGAGGTTAGACTACATTTGAACAGAGACATTACCATTCCTCCCTTTGAAGAGGTAACTTTCAATGTTCATAAAAAACTGTTACCGAATGGGACGTACCTTACGAAACGAGTGGCGATAACAGAGAAGCCTTTGTTAGCTGAATCTTTGACCATTGCGTCTAACGAACAGGTACCAATTCGAATAGTGAACGTATCGGACCATCCCCACGTAATCAAACGAAATACTTACCTTACCACGTTGGAACTAACAGAATCGGAGACTGTAAAAAATTTAAACAAAGTTCCCAGTTGCGATGCACCCAAAGTGGTTAAGAGACAAACGCTACGAAAACTAACAAAAGACGACATAAATACGGACGTTACAGGTCCCACTCGCGAGAAGTTACTAGCGGTCTTAAATAAGAATAGGAAGGCCATTGCGTTGAAAGGTGAACCGTTAGGATTCACCACCATTGCCGAGATGGACATCCAATTACGAGACCCGACGCAAATATTATATACCCGACAATCTCGGGTACCCCATAGTCAGCAAGAAGAGCTTGATGTTGCCATAAAAGACATGCTGGATAAGGGAGTAATATCAAAAGCTGGCTCCTGTCATAATTCCCCTATTATAATGGTCCGAAAATCAGATGGCACAGGAAGACCTGTGGTCGATTGTGGAAACAGGACAGACTATAAACGTTTCCTAGGATTTATTTCGTACTAGACGATTTATAATGAATTTTGCTAAGATAGCTGTTCCTCTTTCGGATTTGCTGAAAGAATCAGAGCCGTTTAAGTGGAAAAGCGCCCAAGAAACCGCATTACAAACGCTTAAGGATAAACTACTTCAGGAACCAATTTTGCAATTTCCCGACTATACAAAATTTTTTACATCGTAACCGACAGAAGTGCATACGCTGTGGGTGCAGCATTAGTGCAGCCCGATGAAAATAACTTTTGAAGCCCGTTGGATTTGCGTCAAAATCGCTCACTCCCACCGAGCGGCGATATAGTACAACGAAACGCGAAGCTTTAGCCGTAATGCTTGCTTTGAAAAAGTACCGCCTGATAATATTAGGATATGACGTAACAGTACTAACCGATCACCGCCCATTGGTATCAATGTTTCATCGCACCCTCCCCGCGGATCCGACGTTAAGTTGGTGGTATATTCAAGCTCAAGAATACTCAGTTACCCTGCGATACATTCCGGGCAAGCTAAATGTCATTGCTGACACGCTCAGCCGTACTCCTTTCAACATTAGTGATACTGAGACATTAACTAACATTGAGGAAGATTTTGAAGACCGTATTTTGACCCTTGATCACGTATTGGATACCTTAAAATGGGGATCGCTACCCTGGAACACAGAACAAGAACTGGTAAATGACTAAATAAACTGTAAGGAATTTGCACAAATTCGAACAATGCTCGAGCCTAGTGTCGATTTGAGCGCGGTCAAGAAACGACCGAAAGATCTTTCTAGATTCTTCTTGGAGAATGACCTTCTCTATTACAAACGTACATTGAATAAAACTGGGAAGAAAACAATCAAGATAACACTTTGTGTCCCGACTAAATGGTTATCCGCCACGATCCCAGCTTGCCATTCGCTCCCGGAAATGTCTCATTCTGGACAAGACCGAACGTTAATTAGATTCCAAGAAAATTTCTACCATCCTGATGAGAAACAAGAAGTTTTGAATGTTATAGTTCAATGTGACAGTTGTTACCGTAAAAATGGCCGTATCACACGGAAGGTGCCAGTGCGGAAGTACCTCCTTCCGGATAAACCATTCGATGTTTGTGTGATGGATCTCTTAGGTCTGTTACCCACTACATCGAACGCAGCCTGATATATTTTGGTCTTAACAGACCAGCTAACTAGGTATGCCATATTAATGGCGATCCCAGACAAGAAAGCTGATACGGTCGCGCATGCTTTACGTCATAATGTGTTCAATCATTTTTCGTGTCCAAAAATTATACGCAGTGATAATGGCCGGGAGTTTGTTAATCAGGTTGTCCAGTCTCTTTGTCAAAATTACAATATACAAAACATAAATAGTTCTCCTTATACTCCCGCTTCTCAAGGAGGAGTGGAACGAATCAACCAAAAGATCGTGCGTGCATTAAAATATTACGTAGATTCCATTCAATGCGAACTCTGGGATGAATTTTTACCAGAGTTGCAGAGTGGTATAAAAACGTCCTTCAACAGGACACTCCATGACAATAGTCATTTTTGCTTGTTTGGATTCGATAAGTCTCATCCGATATCATCTTTCAACGATACTAGGAAAGACCCAATTTATAATTACGACGATTATTTTCGAGTAATGACGAAAGAATGTAGACATATGAGGGAATACTTGTCAAGTGTTCTGGATAGCAGTGCTGACGAATACTTAACACAAGCGAATAAAAATAGAAGTTTTTGCACATTGGAAGTAGGAACACGTTACCTGCGCCATGTACCTCATGAGAACGAATATGCTAAATTATGTAACCGGTTTGACGGTCCGTATGTTGTTAAACGTACCAGGACGCATCAGTACGAATTGGAAGATCCAGTCACAAAGAAAACCAGACTGAATCATATTGACAACATTTTGGAACTCAAAAATTGTGCATAAGTTTTGTACATTTCAGAGTTTGGCTTCGATTTTATGTGCGCATTACTTGTATTGTCTGCTTCGGTGTTATGCTTGTTCTAATGTTCAACTTGGAATTGATTTATTTATTTTTACTCAGTTAAAACATGCATTTCATTCGCGACGCCATTTTCTTCATTTTTTTTGTTCAATTTCCCAGGTTTTGGCTTTCACGTGGAGCGGAGGTTGTTCCTCTCCTAGATTTTTTTTTCTTCTGTATTAAGATGTCATCGAAATGTTTGATTGGAAACGCCAGTCCTTGATAATATGCTAATGTTAGCAATTGATTGTAAGACAATAAGAGGTAGTGTTTAGGTTAATGAAGAATGTAAGTAAGTTCATACTCGGAGATTCTGATGGGATCGAGAGTATTCTAGGTTAATTACTGCAATGCATATTAACGGGTGTTCCTGGATCAGTCCTTAGAGTTAACCAGTATGCATGCAGTATATGTGGAGCCAGTCTGTGTGCATGAGGGATGAACCGGATACGCAAGACAGCTGTAAGCCGTGTGCTTGAGTTCGTCAGACTTGTTTTACGTCATCACGAAGGATGTTTTTCCTTTGGGATAAGCATTACGTGCGTGCACGCCTTACCGTACTGGAGGGAGTTTTTTATATTTTTGCGTCTGTTGGACGTTCTTATCGCGACTTCACGTGATTTTACGTTCGGTGTCCTACTTTTCTTCGGTATAAATTGGTGGCTTGCTCGCTGCCCACTTCATTCTCTTGTCATTACCTCTTGAGTAATCAAGCATCTTCGCTACAGCAGTCGCTCATCGTTCTCATTGATCCGGATCATGGTAATCTCTGTGACCCTTCAGTATGTACTGTTCGAGTTGTCACAGAAATTTTCTTACCATGTTCATTTTTTTTACCCCGATCATTTCGTTTCTCCCTGCGTCAGTTCGCTCCTTAAGTTTTCTTTCTGTTCATTCCATTTCATATCTTCCAATGTTTTCGTTTTGTTGGTTCTGCAAATTTATTCAGCTTCTATTGTTGGTACTAGAGTCAGTTCAGTTGTACTCTGGCTCATGTCAGTGTTGATTGGCTTGCAGTTTCCGGTCAGTAATAGAGCGTTGTGCAGCTCATAGGGAGCGCTCGTGCGGTTCTGTTGCTGCGTTAATGTTGTTCTGCATGTTAGTTTTCCATGTTAGTTTTCCATCATTATGTGAATGCTTCTTTTTTTTTGGTGTTCTTAGGTATTTATTTCCGATGTATTTATAATATTTGTCGGTAAATGAATATGTATTTTGTGTTTCCTCCCGGTATTGGTATTTTATGATTTTTGTGTTTTGCTTTTATGTATGCAATCGAGATGTGTTGTAATCCGATTGGTGGACCAATCTCCCATTGTGAGAGGGGCGACATGCCTGGAACAAACGTATTTTCGAAATAAATGTATTTTCTTTGTTAAATCTGTTGGACTATGCTAGATTGCAATGTTAGATTATTCGACTATGTCAGATTTTATGTCAGATTATATTTGTTGGATCCTCATTTGCAACTAACGATAGACTCTATGTAGCTGGAGTTTTACTTATAAATATGGACGCCTTGCAGTACACCCCAGCTGTACCTTTGGCTACTTCTGGGCGGCCTCGTCTTGGCATATGCAGGAGCGACTTCGAGCTCCGCGCCGTTGGGCGGCGAAGCCACTACGCATGTCGGCGCCATGGTGGAGCACTACCCCGGCCTCAAATCGGTGAGGGGCCATCTCTTTCTTAAACTTAAATTAACCTTACGGGACTTTGTCAAGGGAAACCTCGGGCAGGTAGCTACCCACCCAGTTCACTGTAACGTACCGTACTCCAGTTGAAAACGATCATGTTGCGGAACTTGGGTGTAGTTCAGGTGAGAGTAGTTAAAGAACAAATCGTGAGAATCAGTTTTCTTATGGGACAGATACTCACCAAAGTAGTGCCTCAGGAGGATGTTCAACGATTAGAAGTCGCCTGGAGAAGGCAGATATTCATGCTGTTACAAAACTCGCCCACCCCTAGCACGGTTACTTGCATAGGAACATTCTGCAACAACGATACCACCCCACTTGATCCAATGTGGAATCCAGCCATGACGTTTCGTCGGTTGACTGACGCTAGTGCCGGCACCTTCTCTAAACTGCACCCTCTCTCACGCCGAAAACGCGGTTTACTTAATATAGGGGGCTCTATATTAAAGGGATTGTTTGGAACGGCAACAGAGGAAGACCTAAAAACGTTAGAAAACGCCATAGCCTATGTCTCCCACGAGGAAGATCTATTAAAGTCTGAGCAAGGCCAAGTGGTCGAACTCGTGAATCATACGGTTTCCACCCTCGGAAGCATCATAGCAGATCTGGAACAAACTACCGACGAGGTGCACGGTTTCAGTACCATGTGTACACTACCATTTTGTCCGAACTGGAGACGTGCGTCGTCTATTTAACCGAACTAGTGGGCCAAAGTATTCAGGAAGGGGCTACTCTAAACGGTGGTCGAGTGCCCCCAGTTATTGAATCAGATACATTCATAATGTATGTGCAACAGATGGAGTCCCAGCTCAAATGTGTATACCCATACACTCTCCGAGAGATACGGGAAAACTTTGATCGAGCCCTTCGGGTTGCAAAGGCTTGGCCCACTCGATTCAACGACCATTATGTCATTGAATTGCCGTGTGTAGCCCAGGACGAGAGCTATGCTCTCGTTAAACTACATGTATCTTCGATGCCCACTCCCGACGGTACATGACACTTAGTGGAATCCCACCCTTTGTGGCGTATTCCCGTACACACAGGATGGTTTTCTACGACTTACATGAGTGTACTATACTGGAAAGTATGACCATCTGGGAGGTCTGGAGTCCGTTACAGGCTCTCACTCCTAACGACTGTGTGCACAGTTTGTTGAAACACAACCGAACCACCGATGAGTGTGTCTATGAACGGTTCCAAGAGACCGATCGGCCTTATGCCCTATACTTGCGGAACGCCTGGTATATCTGGTTCTTTGCCAAAACATATGTCACTGTGATGTGCCCCTCAGGCAACCAGGTATCCTCTCTAAAGAGATTGTTGAGAGTAACGGCTCCTTGTTCCGCACAGACTCCGACTCATCAATACCATACCCAAAGTGCGATGAGTCTTAACGTTACTCAAGCTCCCGTTTTGTTGATTCCTATGCACAACCTCCCCGTCATAGTTCCCCCACACCGTATTCTGACGGATACTAAAGGCAAGTTACTGCAACTAAATCACTCTCTTAGCCAGATCTACGCCACCAGGGAGCTGTTACGCGATGGCCCCCGGCCGGTGTATAATGATGTTACAACTTACACTTTGTTGGTCGCGTTCGTTCTCGGCTTGGGCGTTCTTTGCTATTGGTTTGGATTCAAACGAAGGACTTGTAAAGCTAAGACTACACACAAATCCTCTTTGATTGAGATCAATCTACGAACTCTCAGAGATTGTAATAGGGAAACAGTTGGGACCACAACCCACCTAGAACAGCGGATATGCAAACTCGCTCAATTCCGTATAGAATGTATGCTCACTGCCAACACTTATGAGACAGCGTCACTAAGGAAACCTGGTTACCTGCCGATGCGGGCAGCCCCGGAATCTCCCCCGTTCCCGTCCGGCATCGACCTAACGAACGACTTGACGTATTGCCGAGGTTGAGAGCTAATGCCACTGATCCCGGAAAACTTGCCCCCTAGCCCGACTAGCCCTAGTGGTCACCTCGCAACAAGACGTGAGCCTCTCACATGTACCACCCCTCCCCCAGTCAAACCAGGAAGGCGACAGTTCTCCTTTCGATGGGTAGACACTCCTCGTCCCCTTTCTCCCCACACGACTGTTTAGTCGAGCTCCTGTCGGATTTCCTAATGACAGAGAAATTAAGCGTTGATTGAGCAAGGTTAATTAATCTTTGAATCTAATTGGATACTATCTCCCCTACAGGTTGCTCTCCCGTTTCAATTTTTGTTCAAATATTATGTCCCCTTTCTTCAAAAGGACTTTATATTTGAGATGCCCTCACTTGTTTGATGTTTTGCAATGCTTATGTCATTTATGAGTGCTTACAAGTGCTGATAATAATTCCGTTTTGTTTACTGTTTCACTGCATGTGACGGTCGACTGCCGCACTGAGAGGTCCCCTAGACCGATTGGACGGCGTTGCAACAGGACCTCCGTGCCTCCAGATGTCCAAAGCGAACTATATATTCCGTATTATAATCTAAATATATTCCATATACTCCGTATTTAGACGTTAAGAGGAAAAAGGTTTTTGTTTCGTCAACCTAGGATTGATCGTTCTGTTCGAGTTCATTGTTTCTAGCTTTGCATAGCTTGCTTGTAAAATCGTTTATGTAGTTATATTTTATCGTGATTTAACTGCGTGCCTAGATTATTCATTTACGCCATGATTTTGCTTAAGTTGTCTTGTTTGATTAACTGGAACGCGACAGTTGTCTAGATTCTGCCTGATCATGAACATCGTATTGATTAGAACTATTATCTTAATTCATTGTCACAAAAAGCTGATTGGACTAAGTAGATTTTCGGAACATATCTTCCTGAAGTGGTGGACCACTTCCGAGAAAGAGGGGAGCAATGTAGGATCTCCTTATCACGGGGTTTCCTGTCCATTGACTGACGAGCTTAAGTACTCCTGTACCGACCGACCGAGGTTAGAGAGTAAGAGAGAGAATCAGGGTCAATACATGACCTAGAGTGAGCTCCCGACCTTTGGAGTCTGTGTGTGTGAATAGAGATTCAACCCTGAACTTGTTGTAACGTTTCACTGTAACGTACCGTCTCTCTCTTGAATACAACTGTCCGTTCGATCGTGTGTTATTACTCCTACGGATAGAGAGTATAGAACTACCACAATTACTTACCAACAAACCTGGAACCTCCCGGTTTATAGTTGAACATTACTTAACCGAGAGAACCCGACAAGTCCCGTACGGTCAGTGAGTGAAAGCTACGTAGCATGAATAATTAAACACAGTTAAAACACAGTAGTGACATAAAATTGTTATACTTTTACAACTAAAACCTATTTAGTGTGACCCAATTTCCCTTTCTTAACGTATGTGACAGGCTAACAAAAATTATTATCATGGTGAAAACTTGGTGGACACAGCAACAGGTGCACACACTCAAATGATTGAGAGTGCATAGCATAGTCTAAAAATGGAAAAAACATCAGGGAGGTACTTACCGACAAATGATGGACTCGTATCTGTGTGAATTTGTGTGACGAAAACGTACCAAGAAACTGCAGTATTTTCATAAAATATTAATGGACATAAGAAAATATCAGGCTTAATAAATCATTTCTCCACAAAATGGTTATCATGTTCGTGTTTTTCATTCCAAAATCCATACTTTTGCGAAAAGAACACATTAAAATTCGATAGGCCCCCAAACCAAAAAGGGACGTGTTTGCTTCTGCACACTGTGTGTGTTAGTACATATGTATACTACTTGCATTCATGCAGCTATTTTTTTCTGAGACTAAATGCTACATTACATCACTAGTTCATGCTTGTAAATAAAGAAAAATATCATTTTTAATTAATTTAGTCGGATAATAACCTCAGTTGGCAAATAAAGATTGCTAATCAGCGAATACCTGTTTGTTCATGTAGATGCTGATAACGGTATCATACGAAATGAAGCTGAAAGATGACGCAATCGAAAAAGTTCATGCGAGAAATGAATCAAACGATATAGTTAACAGAGCAAGAGTAGTTTTATCATTCCTAATTGAAAACTCTATTGTCAATATTGTTATATTATTAGATATGTTAGTAAATAATATTATAACACCCATGTTGAGCTTTTAATGATTTAATTTTAATATATTTGTAAAAGTATCAGTATCGGTAGTAATATTGGTCAAAGTATCGGTATTTCCAAGTATCGCGGTATCGGTATCGGCCAAAAAATGGGTATAGGTATCGGCCAAAAAAATGGTATCGGTACATCACTACCAGATTCCCTGACTGTAGTCAGCCTGGAGTGGTTCCAGTACCTATGAAAGGCTTCACAGACAAGACTTACAGTTTTCTCTTTAGATGGAGGGGTGATGGTGCAATATCAAAGCAAATGAGCTTCCTTAGCAGAGAGGTCCGCCGCTTTGTTACCTGCTATTTCTTTATGGCCAGGGATGAACTGAAATTTAATAACATGGGAAATGGAGAGCAAAGTTCATTTTTCTTGAATGCTAAAAACCACACGAATGTAATGGTAAGGTTTTCGATCTCTAATTAGATACAATGAATTTAGAGAATCGGAAGAGATCACTATCTTTTCCCGGTCAAATGAGTGACTCTGGACCCATGCAAGTGCCTCATTGATGGCAAAGCATTCTGTTTCTAGGACTTGGATCTGTGGTCTCAATTTCCAATTTAAGGAGACATTTTCGGATGGGATCCCAACTGCCACTGATGACGAGGCATTTAGCTCTGATATACAAGAGCCATCAGTATATATTGATATAAATTGTGAGAATTTCATATGTTGAAGGTTTTGGAAAATTTATCGGACTGACAAAGAGGATGATACAGGAGTTGATGAGAACTCAGTGAGGATGCAGTTGTCAGTATTGTACTACGGTGGGAGTGGAGAGACCAGTAGGGAAGCAGCATGGCGGAGGATAGGGAGATGAAGTCTTGCAAAGATTGACTTGGCATAGGTAGCAAAAAAGTGTAGATTTGAAGTCACAAAATTGGTCAATAGATTAATGGTCTGCATGTTCTGGAATCTGCCCACATTCATAGGCAATTGCATCATCCTACAATAAAACTATACAGGTAATTCATTCTCAATGGAGCTGAAGCGGTGGTATATTTGCTTCTACCTCTAGAGAAGATATAGGTGTAGTTTTCCTGCAGCCTGTTGCTATTCACAGGCTAGAATGTTGAATGGAGTTTAGTTTTTACTCCATAGAAAGAGGCAGCATAATCGAGCTTGCTGAGAATCAATAGTGTGTACAGCATTAGCAGCATTTCTCTATCTCCATCCCAATGTCTATGGGATATTGACTGCAAAAGATTTATAATGGGCAAGCAAGTAATTCGCAAGATATCAATGTGAGATCCCCAACGGAGATGAGAGGCATCCAGGTTTACTCTAAGATATCAAAACTGTTCAACATATTTCAGTTCTTGGCCACTGATCTTTAATGGAAGAGTTAAGATTCTTTTATTAGCGAAGCACATACATTTTTTTTTTTTTTTTGAAGATTCAAAGTGAGGGCCCCATGCTTGGTCCATTTAAAAAAGGAGTTCAATTGAGCCTGGACTCTTGTAGTAGCAATGTTAATATCACAGTGAGTGGTAAAGAATGAGATGTAATCGGCATATTCAATTGATTGTATTCCCCTCTCTATAGGGATATCTCTTAACATTACATGAAAAAGAAGGGAGGAAAGAATAGCCCCTTAAGGAACACCAGAACTTATTTCCCTTAGGAAAGAGTACTTTCAAAAAATACTCTGAAAGATCTGTCAGAAAGGTAGGACTGAAGCAACGTAGTAGCTTGCCCTCAACACCACTTATGCAGAGTTTATACAAGAGTCCATTATGCCATACAGTGTCAAAAGTGCTAGTTAGATCTCAAAAAGCTACCAGAACAATAGACTTAGTTCTCAAAGCCATGCGCACAGCTGTATCCAGTCGAGCAACCTGATCAATAGTTGACTAACTGTGTCTAAAGCCACCCTGGGCATTTTGGAAGGTGTTGCTCTCTTCAAGTACATAAGTCAGGCACCTGTTTATCATGGATTTTAGCAATTCACCAACACAGGAAAGTAAGGATATAGAACGGAAGGAGTTCACAGATGTCAAAGACTTATGGCTTTGGTATAGGAATGATGAGAGCAGTCTTCAAGGATTTGGGTATAGTAGCTGAATGTAAGCTTGATTAAAAATGAAGACAAGGCAAGACTTATAGCTATCAGGAAGATGTGACAGGAATGCATTATGGATATTGACTAGGCCAGCACTAGTATTCTTGAGAGTACTGATACATGACTTAAGTTTGCTCACAGAAAATGGTTCATTAATTGGTGAAGCCACATCAGTCCTCAGCGAGAGGGCGAGTGGAAGAGGGGCTAGGGGCTAGAAGCAGGAACGCTAAGAGTTTCCTTATAGTGAGAGGCTAGAGCATCAGCTTTTGAAGCTGAATCTAAAATTATTGAATTATGTATATTAAATGGTCTAGTTTTCTTGGGATAGGGAGATTGCAAGCAGTTTCCACTTTTGCCCCAGAGGTGTCAGCAGTTATTGTGCTGCAAAATTTTTCCCAAGAAGCTTTTTTGGCTACTTCAATCTGATATTTTAACATCGCTTGGTAACACTTATAATTAAGTTTACTGGAGATGGTTGAGAAATCAGAATTGTTTTTGCTAGTCTATGGGCATTCAAGGCAACAGCACATTTGGTTGTCCACCATGGTTTGCATAACAAAGAGAAATGCTTTCTTTAGACAGCCAAAATTTTTTTTGACTAGCAGATTCTATGTGATTTTGAAAACAGTTGTAACATACTTCTAGGTCATGAGACTCAGCTGTTCCAGAATGAAGCAGATCCCTTCTCAAAACGTCCCAGGACCCAGCACTGAACTTCCATGTTGGCCGCGCCTCGTACTTGGCAGAGGTGGGAGTTACTCAAATACTGGTAACCAGAGGGTAGTGGTCACTGCCCATGTCCTGCTCAGTACATACAGAAGTAACAGGCTGAAAAGTAGCAGATATTAATGTAAGGTCTATAGTTGAAGAGGTATTTTGATAAACATTAAAGTAAGTTGGGAGATCAGAAGGTGTAAGTACTGTGAGTGATGGATCTTGGAGCAAAACATCCAACAGGTTCCTGCCAGTGGGTTTAGGCGTCTTATTTGGTTGCCAAAGGGGGCTGTGAGCATTGAAATCTCCCACAATACAACGGTTAGGTTCAAGTTGATTAAAGAAATGCTTGAGCTCCTGAGATGAGTTGATTGGGGTTGCATACATTAAGAATGGAGAAAGGCAAATTATTCTTCAAAATTACGTTTATTCCTAGAACTTCAAGTTAGCCTAAGGGAAATGGCTGTAGAGCTAGTTCAAGATATGAAACATTATTTCTCATTAAAACAGCAATACCTCCTCCAGCATGCGCAGCTCCTCTGTGCATGTATATGGATGAGTAGTCAACAAATCTAAACTGAGTTTGTTTGGAGAGCCAGATTTTGTTTCAACATACAATATGTGGCTTTAAGAATTTAAAGACGAAGAATACAGCACGGATAGGTATCATATTTAATAGAATTTACAAACAAAGCTAAATATAAAATATCTGAATTAGTCAATTTCAAATGTTTTGGAGACCAGCTCCATCTTCAGTAAGTCTGAAAAAATAAAAACCAAAATTGGTTAGTTCTTGACAAAAGAGATCAGTAGAAAAAAATCTATACAAAATTTTAAAAGGAAATGAACTATTAGCATTATTTAAAAGTGGCTTCTCTTTCGCAATGTGAAGGGATTCTAAAATGCACTAATCTAACTCGCTAGGTGCAGAGCATAAAATAGAAAAATTGTCCTCAGAAATACGACAATTACACTGTTCGGTATGAAGGCGATTGATGAATGAGGAGGTTGAGCTAAAGGTCTCCCGGTTCAAAAGCTAACTCCACGGTGCTGGGCAATCCTGACATAAAAAGGCAGCGTCGTCATGCCGACGTACACTGTACGCAACTAAATTTATATACCAGGGATGCCCGCATCCGCTTAGGAATCCTATCTTTGTACCAAAAGAAAGAACCAACTTTGGTTTGGAAAGAACCAAGAACCAGCATATTCACAGTAATCATATTTAATTTTACCGCAGGAAAGTGCTGTTTAAAAAGATTTTCAATATTCCGGGACATCTTGCTTGTAAAATCACCAAAATATGGAAATACACAGTAGAGCTGTTGCACCGAATCGGCAACATCGTTAACACCTGAATATTTCTTGGCTAAAAATTTTTTAATATGAGCATGAACAATTAAGGAAGGGAACCTGTTTTTACAAAAAAATGAGACCAAAAAATTGAATTCAGCATGTAGATCCACAAAACTAGAACAAATGTTGTAGGCACGATTTAATAAGGTTTTAATCGCATTAATTTTAAATCTATAGTGACAGTTGCTCTAGAAACTTATGCCCAATCCAGTAAAAGTAGCCTTACGAAAAACTGAAGAAGTAAAGCTTTCACTTCTTCAGTTTTTTGTAAGGTTATTTTTACTGGATGNAGATGCTTATTTCCTTTTTAACACATTGACCATGATTGCGAGTGTTGTCAAGTTGATTTGGTTAGGTTCTAAAAAATAGACTGGTAAAATCGACGTATTTTCTTGAATGAGACACTCTGATAACATGCAGGGAATGAAAATTTCAAACATCTGTCTTTCGTAAGCAGACATTTACTAGCTTAGGTTTGAGTTTTTCCAGTTTTTGTTTTCATTTTAAACTTAATAGTATTAAGACTCTTCTACATAGAGCTTTTAGCATATGTTGAACTTTAGCAACCTTTCATAATCAAATGGAATTTTTACAAAATATTTTTGTAACGATGGTTTTCCATCCAGGCTTGTCAAACATTCAATTTGAAGGTTTCTCAATGGTCAATTTTATAAGAGGACTCCCTTGATTACTGCCCCCAAAAACAATTTTATTTTGTTTTACCTTTTTTTGGTAACCAATAGGAAAAAATGAAGAAAGAGCTCATTTCTGTATTATCAAAATATTTTGTGAACATTGATTTCAGAGCCATCTTACTGAATAAACACATAGTACAGTCATTTTCCATCTATAAAGATAAGCTCCCTTAGGCTGTGCTTTCTTCCATTGTTTACAAGTACAGTTGCACACATATGTGCATCTGAATACGTCGGGCAATCTATCAGATCCCTTTGCGTTTATGTGGCAGAGCATGCCGGACGGAGCAATCAAACAAACTTACCTCTAAAAACTCCTCATTCTGCTGTTCGCTCACGCAGAGAAGTGCGACCTCCCAGTTCGCTTTGACGATTTTAAAATTGTTGCTACCGCATCTAGTCAAATTCTAGTCTAGTCAAATCTGAATTCTAGAATCGCTTTTATCATGAAAGATTAGCCAGTTTTAAACGACACGCAATCCTCCTATTCATTACAAATAGCTTTTTAAATTTTAAATGTTTTTTCAAATGGACTTATATTATTAAACACTTTTTTCAGATGCTGAAGATGACCTTAGAGGTTGAAATGTTCATTTTTTAATTCTCTTGTTTGATTGAGAATAATGGTTAATTTGAGAGTTACTGTCCTTGCTTTTTATTTATTGATTGAATGAGTTTCTATCCTTTGTGAGAAATGTACAAAAGTAAGAGCTCAATAATATTTTCATGGTATCACAAAATTCCTACAAGAAAGGTCTGAAATGTTTTACATTTACATTGGTACGTGTATAAACAATTTACCTAGTGGTACACATTTGTCCCACTCCGTGGTCAAATTGTTAAATTGAAAAAAAATTGCATTTAAAAAAGTATGCTTTGACGCCAAAAAAATGGCCAAAAAATCTGAGAAAAATATCAATTAAGTTTTTGCTTAATTTTATCTGTAAATACATCTACGTATAAAAATTTGCTTAAGTTTAATAAAACAGGTATTAAATGCATTGCATAGCCCATGAAGATTACATTGAGTGGATACCAATAGCAAATTGCACGGATCAAACTTCTGGAATGTCTAAAAACATAGTTGCAGGAATATTATTAATTGCCCTTATTTTGTCATTTACTTCAAATTATTTTCCTACTAGTTGAATTACCCTGAAATTTTGTTAATTTCCCTAACCTGAAAGCACTAGCCATCTGGGAACTGGAGTTCCCGTCGGGAAGCAAAGGGTTAATGCTAGAATTATTCTTACCAGTATTTTGAGGTTGTTTTCCTTTGTAATGAAATGGTTTACCTTCAATGATAGGGAAGGGCTGCACCTCACTTGCTCCCCTAGTCTTCTTTGTCAGGTTTTCACTGCTGGCAGAAGGAGCAGGAGCCAATCGCTTCCCCTCACAGTAGCACTTGGTTGAACTACACCTTTTTCACTTCAAATTAATTCAAATCAAGTTCAAATTAATCCAAGTCAAGTTCAAATTAATCCTAGTCAAGTTCAAATTAATCCTAGTCAAGTTCAAATTAATCCAAGTCAAGTTCAAATTAATCCAAGTCAAGTTCAAATTAATCCAAGTCAAGTTCAAATTAAACCAAGTCAAGTTCAAATTAATCCAAGTCAAGTTCAAATTAATCCAAGTCAAGTTCAAATTAATCCAACCCTAAGTTGAGTTAAAAATTGCTAATCACTTGTTAATGTGAGCTTTTTTGTGTTAAATATGAATCTATTGGATGTGATGAGAGAGAAAAACATTTTTCCTTTCAGCAAGGAATACATAAAATTTCTACAATATAAAAACAAGCTGTCGTAAAATGTGGTAAGTATCTAGCATCAGGAGGCAGAGTGTGATTCAGATCTTTGAGTGGAGTAACAGATAGAAGTCAGTTATAAAAACTTTATATTATACTACACATTGAAGTTGTTTTACAATTCTACATTAATGGTGGTATGCATCCATTCAAATATTTATGTTCAAAGGTAATTTTATGCTAACCATACATATAGTAGTATCAAGGATTCATTTACATTCATATAGAGATTGATCTGTGTAAAATTCCACTTTACTACATACATATAAAATCATGTATGCATGCAACTACAAAAGATTACCATTGGACGATACGTAGATTTAACGAGTAAAAGAAATATGCAAATGCAATTCACTGAGTACTTGTGTACGATACAATGTAATTACAATTTATATGAGTACATTATTACACAAATATAATACTGAATTAGCAATAAAAATTGTGCCATCCCTTCAAAGGAATAGGCCAAGGCAAATATATCATCTGTCAATGATAGAAATTGTTTGTACAAAAATTGTTTGAACAAGCAAAGACAGACTTAATTGCTATATTTCTTTTAAAGGTTAAATCCACAACATGTTGTCCAATGGTAATTTTTTGTAATTGCATGCATATATGATTTTATATATATGATAAAGTGGAATTTCACACATATAAATCTCTAAATGAGTGTATATTAATCCTCAATACTATGTGTATGTGTTACATCAAATTGCCTTCAAATATTAAAATTTGAATGAACGCATACTGCCACTAATGTAGAAAGGCAAAACAACTATAATGTGTAGTACAACATGAAGTTTTTATAAATGACTTATATCCGTTACTCCGCTCAAAGGTCCGGATCAAACTCTGCCTCCTGATGCTGGATACTTACCACATTTTATGACAGCTTTTTTTTATAATGCAGAAATTTTATGTATTCCTTGCAGAAAAAAAAACATTTTTCTTGCTCATCACATCCGATAAATGCTTAATTAACACAATAAATGGTCAAATTAACAAGTGATTATGTCAATTCTTAACTCAACTTAGGGTTGGATTAATTTGAACTTGGCTTAGATTAATTTGAAGTTTAAAAAATGTAGATCTTGGAAATCAGAATTATTACAGAGGTCCAGATTCTTAGAGAGAAAAAAGTCTTTAATTGCAAGAGAAGCTGAAAGCAGCTTTGTATGCAATGATGGTTTCAAATGAAAAGTCTCTTCAGTAAGCTTGGTTAAAATCTCTAGTGAGTTAGTATCTATATTAGACTGATTAAACATAGAAAGGAGTTTTGTCAGGTAGTTCTACAAGTTGGGCTACAGAGACATTTTGAAGAGTCTGCAATGCTTGCACCTGAGACGTTTATGTGCCAATGGTTTTCTTAGGCAGTACGCAAATTCTCTCCCTAACAAAAGTCTCTTGAGTTCAGGTAGGTGAATAAGTGGGGGGAGGGAGGATGGGGGAGGGGGGGGGGGCAGAAGGCTCAGTCAAACAAAAGTTGGAAGGC